>OY740815.1:17834253-18021753 GCA_963514005.1 Raja brachyura
AGGGTGGTGGGGAAGTGGTGGAAGAGGGGGAGAGGGGAAGGGTGTGGGAGGGAGTGGTGGAAGAGGGACGGGGTAGGGGAAGGGGGCGGGGGGAGAGAGGGAAGGGAAAGGTGGAGAGAAGGAAGGGGGTGGGAGGAGAAGGGGGTGAGGGGAGTAAGGTGTGGGGGAAGGGGAGGGGAGAGGGGGAGGTGAGAGCAGAGGGGTGATGAAGAGGGGAGGAAAGGGAGAGGTGGCGGGGAGAGGAGAGGGGGAGGAAGAGGGGGAGGGAAGGTGGAGAGAGTGGAGGGGGGGAGAGAGGAGAGGGAGAGAGTGGAAGGGTAGAGAGAGAAAGGGAAGGGGGAGTTGACTTTCTTGTAGAATTAAATCAATAATAAGATTTTGAAAATGAAAAATAAAAAAATGGCAGAAATCCAGCATTAAGATCGATCGCTGTCGAGAAAAGAAGTCCGAAACCATTGGGGAAGAATGTTCTGGAAAAGGTTTCAAAGGCAACGCGAGCAAGCAATGCCCCCCTAGTCATATGACTGGGGGGAGTGGTACAGTGTCCCCCTAGTCACATGTGCGGGGGGGCGGGGGAGCATGTCCCTGAGGGTGGGTGAGGGGGTTAGAGAGGGATGGCGTAAGGGGAAGGGGAGGGAAGAGGAGAGGGGGAGGTGAGAGGAGAGGGGTTGTGGAGAAGAGAGGAGGAAAGGGAGGTGGAGGGGAGAGGGGGGGAAAGAGGCGTAGGGGAGAGGTGGAGAGAGAGTGGAGGGGGGGAGAGAAAGCGAAAGGAGAGGGAGAGAGGTGTGGAGAGAGAGGGGGTGAGAGAGGAGGGGGAGAGAGAGGGAAAGGAGAGGGGGAGAGGTGGGGAGGGGGAGGGGGAGGGGAAGAGTGGTGAGTGAGGGGAAGAGGGGTAGCAGGGAGTGGTGCAAGAGCGATGGGAAGAGGGTGGGGGGGAAATGGGGATGAAGAGGGGTGGGAGAGAGGAGGTGGGAGCAGTAAGGAGAGAGGGAGATGGAGAGGGGAGAGGGAGGAGGAGAGGGGGGTGGGGGAAGGTGTGAGAGGGCTCAGGGAGGGGAAGGGGAGAGAGGGGGAAGAGTGTGGAGGGAGGGTGGAGGAGTAGGGGAGAGAGAGGGAAGAGTGTGGATGGAGGGGGAGAGTGGTAGGGGAGGGGGAAGAGTGAGGAGGGAGGGGGAAAGCAGAGAGAGGGGGAAGAGTGGGGATGAGGAGGGAAGGGAGGGGGGAGAGAGGGGTGGGGGAGGGAGATGGGGAAAGGTGGGGGATGGGGGAGAGAGAAGTGGAAATAGGGAGGGTGAGCGGTGTAGGGGAGAGTGGTGGAAGTGGGAGAGAGAGAGGGGGAAGGGGGAGTGGTGGAAGAGGAACAGAGGGGTAGGGGGAAGGGGGTGGGAGGGAATGGTCGAAGATGGACAGGGGTAGGGGGGAAGGGGGTGGGGGAGAGAGGGAAGGGGCAGGGGAGAGAAGGAAGGGGCAGGCGAGAGAAGGAAGGGGGTGGGGGAGAGTGGGAAGGGGCAGGGGGAGAGAAGGAAGAATTATCTGTTCAATAGGAATTAAATTGAAAATAAAGATAACATTTGATAAACACGGCAGTGGAAATCGGCAAAGAAAAAAGCAATCTCTTCAAAGTGGAGTAATGAAGTCCTTTGAATAAAGAAAGAATATTAAAAAACCGGGAAAATGTTGTTAATTTGGCGGAGCAAATAACGGAGAACTTAATAAAAAGAATTATTCAAATATAAATAAATATTGAAAACATCGTCTACGTTTCCCTTTTGAAAAAAGTGTAAATCGAAATAATAAGATTTTCAAAACAAAAGTGTCAAATGAAAAATGAAAAAACGGCAGAAATCCAGCGTTTAGATCGATCGCTGTCGAGAAACGAAGTCTGAATGACCGTTGGGGAAGACTGTTCTGGAAAAGTTTTTCAAGGCAACGCGAGCCGGCAATGTTCCCCCAGTCACATGTCGTCACAGGCTGCGGGGGGAGGGGCCGGGGCTGGGGTGAAGTCAGATGTAAATGAGATCCATTGCGATTGGCCATCTATGAGGGATGGCATTGTGACATCACACAATGGAACGTGCTGGAACATCAGGCGGGGGAGGGGGGGGTTGGGGCAAAGGCAGATGCAAATGAGATCCGTTCCGATTGGACATCTGTGAGCGTTGGGCATTGTCACATCACACGATGGAATGTTTACCAATATTCTATGGGTGAGAGCAGTTTGATTTTCGAAAAAGTGGGGGGGGTGGGGGGGAAGGATTTTATTAAAAACGGTGTACGTAACAACGTCCAAACGTAACAGGGAGCACCTTTGGGAACGCACAAGCGTAACGTCTGGCCCGGTGGGAAAAACGGCGGCGTCTGAGGGTCCGGTTTTGGCGGAGCGCGAAATCAAAGGGCGGAGACGCGGCAGACGGTTGTCAGCAGGCAGCCACACAGTTTTAATACATATATGATGATATGATATATATATATGATATGATAATGATCAGATTTACAGAGATATAAAGATGAACAATTAAACTTAAATTTGCTTTCCTTAACATTTGCTATATTATTTTACAACTTCTGTCCTGGTGTCCTATATCAGATACTGTGCTGTGCTAAATTAAAAATGTGATTAAGTATTTATGATCGCAAGTTGTGACATGTAAAATGGGTTTTGGACTAAAGTTGCCTGAGGTGGAGGAGCAAACTAAAAATAATTCAATTTAGGAATTGTTTGTCTGCCAATCAATGGGAAGGCTTAATGACGTTGTGTAAGCTGTTGTCCAGACTTGAGGAAGGTTTGCTGAGTGGAGATAGTGCCGGGACGTGTATTTTGTCATACAGTCATCAGGAGGTCGGCAAGGGTTTGTTCGATCTACTCCAGCAGCTGCAGAAACCTGCTGAGTTCCCTGTCAGATCAAGCATACAGCTCTTGCGATAAACTGGAGCCGCTCTGCTGTGCTTGACTGATAATGTATCAAGGGTGAAAAGCTAGAACTGAATTGGCCAATTTCTCCTGGAACTGTCAGAGGATAAAGATTGATTCTCCAAATCTTTGCAGCATTTTAGCAGAAACTTGCACCAAACAAGTTTCAAAGCAAGTGATAAGCATGGGAAGTGTAACGGGCGAATACTCAGATCACAACAACCTGCTCTCTCCTCATGAAAACCATTCCAGCTTCCGGAATGCAGGGGATTGTCACCATATTGATTATCGGCTATTGAAACGAGACTATCACCACAGGTAAAGATGCTCAAAGTAATACAAAGAATACCGTTTAAATCAGCTAGGAGAGTAACTTAGGATGCTTTTGTTAAAAGATTAAATATACATGTAACAGAAGTTTTTAGGACAATAAAAACAATAAGATGGTCTGAGAATTATTGACCAAGAGTAATTGTTTCCCACTTAATGTCTCTTAATAATGAAAGATGCAAACTCCATATTGTGTTTCAATCGCACACTGGGCAATGTAATAGTGTTGTTTACAGCACTGCAGATATGGTTACAGTTTGCTCACTTATTTATCACCTGGATTGTATTTTGTCTGTTTATTGAAAGCCATGATGTTCTAAGAATTTGCATCCAAAGAAAATAATAGTTATTACTGCTGCACTGTACTAAGTGAGTTTGATTTGGATTACAATGTTGAGAGTTGCTTTGTTCAGGGCTAAAACATTACTCAGTACAGATATTCAGCATGATACAGCTTTCCTGCTTATGTACATTTTGAATCTGGGTGACATACGGTACTGTCTACTAACTTACTGTACCACAATACCGCCCACAATATTTAATATGGAAAAGAACATGTGATTCTGTTTGTAGTTTGTTGGTCGTTTGATTGGTTGTTTTTTTGCACAAAGTCCGCAGGCACGGACACTTTTCATTTCACTGCACATCCCGTATGTGTATGTGACGAATAAACTTGACTTGACTTGACTTGAGCACCTGATATAAAGCCCATGTACCTCAGAGCACATAATACTCTGCACCAAATATGAATGAGAGAAGTTTGTGCAGCAGAACTTAAATGTGTAGGCATGGGTGCATGCAAAGTGACTTTTTGTTAAATGAAGTCATAGGAATTGCAATAATATCATCATGTAAAACTAGAACACTGTCAATCTCTGAAGTAAATGCAAACAACATTATGAAAAAAATAAGTAATCTATGGAAGGAATCAACAGATACAGGATCCACAGGAGGTAGAGTATGGGAATGTCGCATCACAGTGGCCTGAGCAAGAATATTTGACACTTGCTACAGACCTCGGAGTCAGTTCATCCTGTTTTTCCTTGTCAGCTGCAAGGTTAATCACAATCATGATAATAATAATACTTTATTAACAAGTATGTTTTGCAACATACGAGGTATTTCATTTGCATACAGAATAGAGAACTAGTCGAACTAGAAGGACTAGAGAAGGACTGCTAGAGTCAGTTATTAAAGATGGGATAGCAGCACATTTGGAAAGTGGTGAAATCATTGGACAAAGTCAGCATGGATTTACGAAAGGTAAATCATGTCTGACGAATCTTGTGGAATTTTTCGAGGATGTAACTAGTAGCGTGGATGGGCGAGAACCAGTGGATGTGGTGTATCTGGACTTCCAGAAGGCTTTCGACAAGGTCCCACATAAGCGATTAGTATATAAACTTAAAGCATATGGCATTGGGGGTTCAGTATTGATGTGGATAGAGAACTGGCTGGCAAACAGGAAGCAAAGAGTAGGAGTAAACGGGTCGTTTTCACAATGGCAGGCAGTGACTAGTGGGGTACCGCAAGGCTCAGTGCTGGGACCCCAGCTATTTACAATATACATAAATGATCTGGATGAGGGAATTGAAGGCAATATCTCCAAGTTTGCGGATGACACTAAGCTGGGGGGCAGTGTTAGCTGTGAGGAGGATGCTAGGAGAATGCAAGGTGACTTGGATAGGCTGGGTGAGTGGGCAAATGTTTGGCAGATGCAGTATAATGTGGAAAAATGTGAGGTTATCCACTTTGGTGGCAAAAATAGGAAAACCGACTACTATCTAAATGGTGGCCGATTAGGAAAAGGGGAGATGCAGCGCGACCTGGGTGTCATGGTACACCAGTCATTGAAAGTAGGCATGCAGGTACAGCAGGCAGTGAAGAAAGCCAATGGTATGTTAGCTTTCATAGCAAAAGGATTTGAGTATAGGAGCAGGGAGGTTCTACTTCAGTTGTATAGGGTCTTGGTGAGGCCACACCTGGAGTATTGCGTACAGTTCTGGTCTCCAAATCTGAGGAAGGACATTATTGCCATAGAGGGAGTGCAGCGAAGGTTCACCAGACTGATTCCTGGGATGTCAGGACTGTCTTATGAACAAAGACTGCATAGACTCGGTTTATACTCTCTAGAATTTAGGAGATTGAGAGGGGATCTTATAGAAACCTACAAGATTCTTAAGGGGTTGGACAGGCTAGATGCAGGAAGATTGTTCCCGATGTTGGGGAGGTCCAGGACAAGGGGTCACAGCTTAAGGATAAGGGGGAAATCCTTTAGGACCGAGATGAGAAGGAATTTTTTCACACAGAGAGTGGTGGGTCTCTGGAACTCTCTGCCACAGAGGGTAGTTGAGGCCAGTTCATTGGCTATATTTAAGAGGGAGTTAGATGTGGCCCTTGTGGCTAAGGGGATCTGAGGGTATGGAGAGAAGGCAGGTACGGGATACTGAGTTGGATGATCAGCCATGATCATATTGAATGGTGGTGCAGGCTTGAAGGGCCGAATGGCCTACTCCTGCACTTAATTTCTATGTTTCTATGTTTCTAAGTTGCGTTTCTTCTCCTTGCAGCCACAGGGATTGACTGGGCTCTGGTTGAAGTAAACATGATTCACAGACTCTAATAAGGTTTACAGAGAGTAGCTGGCTCAGCAGTTCATTGGACAATAAGTGGAGGCAGAGGTTTAAAGTTTTACAAGAAGTAAAGGTTCAAAAGTTCAAAGGTCAGTTTATTGTCACGTGTACCAATTAAGGTACAGTGAAACTCATACAGAATGAAACTGGGGGAATCTATATTTCCAGTGACCAGTGACTGCCAAAGACCTGCGATGCAGGTGAAATGGAGACATACAGTAATAAATTGGATGGGCATTTGGGAGAACAAGGGGCTTAGGGCAAGGGTTCCCAGTCAGGGGTAAATGTAGCCTACCCAGGGGGCATATTTGTTGATTCTGGATTCTGGATTTGTACATATCTTTTCTCATTGACTGACTGTGTTTTGTTCTGGTATACTGGTATCTGTTCATCTTTAGTTGTTCATAAATAAGTGAAATAACATTGTTATGTGCTATTAAAGCTGCCGGGGGTAAACGGGACGAACAAGGTTGGGAACCCCTGGCTTCGGGCATAAAATGAGTGAATAGAATTGATGGTATCGCATGGCAGAGAGTCCATTTGTACTTGATGGCTAAGTGGTTGTCTTTGGTGCCTTAACTGTAAATGATCTACGTTTTTTGCTCCAAGTATTTAACTTAACAATGGCTTTCCGTGGGAACACTTCAGGACGTTTCCATGTAATTTTCTGTTGTTTCAGGTACAGTGTTAATTCATACAAGGTGATTTGCACAATCTTTCGAGTTTCTCTCCATTCTGTCCAGAATCCTTTCATATTTCAATGTCTTACATCAGCTTCCTCGTACAAAATTACAAAACAAAACATCGAGCATTTATTGGGATATCCTAAAGCATTTTAAAGGGGTATTTCTGAAGTACGTATACTCCCTGCTACATTGTAGATAGACAGCATTGAGGCCAGTTTGCTTCCAGCAATTTGCACAAACAACACAATGACAGCAATGATGCTCAGACTAGATTGATGAATAACAATGACTGCTATCAGTGACTTGGACACACTAGAGGCAGGAAGCATGTTCCTGATGTTGGGGGAGTCCAGAACCAGGGACCACAGTTTAAGAATAAGGAGCAAGCTATTTAGAACAGAGACGAGGAAAAACGTTTTCTCATAGAGTGTGGTGAGTCTGTGGAATTCTCTGCCGCAGAGGTGGAATTCTCTGCCTCATCTGGTTCTCTGGATGCTTTTAAGAGAGAGCTAGTTAGGGCTCTTAAAAATAGCGGAGTCAGGGGATATGGGGAGAAGGCAGGAACGGGGTACTGAATGGGGATGATCAGCAATGATCACATTGACTGGCAGTGCTGTCTCGAAGGGCCGAATGGCCTACTCCTGCACCTATTGTCTATTGTCTATTGACTTTATGGCAGTTTGACTGCTCATTGTTACAACAACCAAACATACAAACTGCTGAAGGTACAGCAGGCCGAGCAGCAACTGTGGAGGCATCTACCCATACACCTATTCACCTGGGTTTCTTCTCCTTTCCGCTCCTCACATTTGGTTCTAGCTACCCATCATGCCTCACTTATCTTGTTCCACCTATTGTTCTCTGGCCTCTTTCTCAAATCTCCCTCCTTGCCGTCCCCTATTACTCCATCTAACCATTATCTCACACCTCAATGGTGCTATTTATCACCCTCCAGCCTCTGTCTCATCCCCCCCCCCCCTCATCGCCTGTCCTCATTCGACTCTCTTCATCCTGATGCAGGGTCTTGACTGGAACGTCGACCATCCCTTTCCCTTCAGGCGTGCTGCGTGACTGGCTGAGCTCCTGTAGCACTTCATGTTTTTCTCCCTACTCCAGCATCTGCAATCCATTGTGTATCCACCAGAAAATATACAATGAGTAACTCAAAGTTCATGGAGCATTTAATATAAGTTCATAAGTTGTAGGAACAGGAATGGACCATTCGGCCCATCAAATCCACTCCACCATTCAATCATAGCTGATCTATCTTTCCCTCACAACCCCATTCTCTTGCGTTCTCCCGATAAGCGCTGACACCCTTACTAATCAAGAATCTATCAATCTCCACCTTAAAATAACTATTGACATGGCCTCTACAGCCTTTGTTGGCAATGAATTCCACAGCTTCGTCACCCTATGCCTTAGAAATACCTCCTCATCTCCTTTCTAAAGGTATGTCCTTTCATCGTGAGGCTATGACCTCTGGTCCTAGACTCTCCCGCTTGTGGAAACATCCTCATCACATCCACTATCGAGGCCTATCACTATTCGGTAAGTTTCAATGAGGTCCTTCCTCAACCGTCTAAACTCCAGCGAGTATAGGCTCAGTGCCGTTAAACGCTCATCATATTTCAGCAGTTTGACTTTCAGAAGGCTTTCGACAAGGTCCCACACAAGAGATTAGCATACAAACTTAAAACACGGTATTGGGGGTTCAGTATTGATGTGGATAGAGAACTGGCTGGCAGACAGGAAGCAAAGAGTAGGAGTAAACGGGTCATTTTCAGAATGGTGGGGTGCCGCAAGGCTCAGTGCTGGTACCCCAGTTATTTACAATATATATTAATGATCTGGATGAGGGAATTGAATGCAACATCTCCAAGTTTGCGGATGACACGAAGCTGGGGGGGGCAGTGTTAGCAGTGAGGAGGATGCTAGGAGGCTGCAAGATGACTTGGATAGGTTGGGTGAGTGGGCAAATGCATGGCAGATGCAGTATAATGTGGATAAATGTGAGGTTATCCACTTTGGCGGCAAAAACAGGAGGGTAAACTATTATCTGAATGGAGGCAGATTAGGAAAAGGGGAGATGCAACGAGACCTGGGTGTCATGGTACACCAGTCATTGAAAGTAGGCATGCAGGTGCAACAGGCTGTGAAGAAAGCGAATGGTATGTTGGCATTCATAGCAAAAGGATTTGAGTACAAGAGCAGGGAGGTTCTACTGCAGTTGTACAGGGTCTTGGTGAGGCCACACCTGGAGTATTGCGTACAGTTTTGGTCTCCTAATCTGAGGAAAGACTTTCTTGCCATAGAGGGAGTACAGAGAAGGTTCATCAGACTGATTCCCGATGTTGGGGAACTCCAGAACAATGGGTCACAGTTTAAGGATAAGGGGGAAGTCTTTTAGGACAGAGGTGAGAAGATCATTTTTCACACAGAGAGTGTGAGTCTGTGGAATTCTCTGCCACAGAAGGTAGTTGAGGCCAGTTAATTGGCTATATTTAAGAGGGAGTTAGATGTGGCCCTTGTGGCTAAAGGGATCAGGGGGTATGGGGAGAAGGCAGGTACAGGATACTGAGTTGGATGATCAGCCACGATCATATTGGCGGTGCAGGCTCGAAGGGCCGAATGGCCTGCACTATTTTCTATGTTTCTATGTTTCTATATGTTAACACAGATTATTAAGAAAGCTCATCAGCGCCTCTACTTCCTGAGAAGATTACGGAGAGTCGGTCTGTCAAGGAGGACTCTCTCTAACTTCTACAGGTGCACAGTAGAGAGCTTGCTGACCGGTTGCATTGTGGCTTGGTTCGGCAACTTGAGCGCCCTGGAGAGGAAAAGACTACAAAAAGTAGTAAACACTGCCCAGTCCATCACCGGCTCTGACCTCCCTTCCATCGAGGGGATCTACCACAGTCGCTGCCTCAAAAAGGCTGGCAGCATCATCAAGGACCCACACCATCCTGGCCACACACTCTTCTCCCTGCTACCTTCGGGTAGAAGGTACAGGAGCCTGAAGACTGCAACAACCCGGTTCAGGAATAGCTACTTCCCCACAGCCATCAGGCTATTAGTCTTGGCTTGGACAAAACTCTGAACATTAATACCCCTCCATCTGTTATTTGCACTTCATCAAATTATTCATTCATGTGTGTATTTACGTATATAATTGTAGTCAATGCCTACAATGTTCTGTTGTGCTATGCAAAGAACGAATGTCATTGTCCTGTCAGGGACACATGACAACAAACTCTTTTGACTTGACTGAACCCAATCATCCCTGGGATCATTCTTGTAAACCCCCTCCTTCCTCTCCAATGCCAGCACATCCTTTCTCAGACATGGGGTCCAAAACTGCTCCAAATATGGCCTGGATGACATAGACATCCTCCAAATGACATAGGAGTTCATTTGACCCATTAATTTGATGTGTAGGAAACAACTGCAGATGCTGGTTTAAATCAAAGGTAGACACAAAATGCTGGAATAACTCAGCGGGTCAGGCCGCATCTCCGGAGAGAAGGAATGAGCGATGTTTCGGATCGAGACCCTTCTTCAGACCCTTCGGACCTTGCATCAATTTGTTGCCAGCTCTCAGCTCATACCATCAGTCCAGTACCCCGCATTTCTCTGTCACGTAGTCTCTCTCAATGCCTATCGACTCCTCCCGAACTCCATTGCTGCCCACCTACACTAGAGGTGAGTTAACTTACCCACCACTCTGGGATGTGGGAAGAAACCAGAAATCCCAGGAGGACCCATGAAGTCACTAAGACTCTGTGCAAATTCTGCACAAATAGCATTGGAAGTCAGGGTTGAACCCGGTGTGCTGGTGCTGTGAGGGAGCTACAGTGTAAGGAATAAACTGATATGTCATCTTACCTTGGTTGGTGGAGTTCAATCCAAGCAAGTGTGAGGTGTTACACTCTGGGAGGTTGAATGTGAGGGGAAAGCACACAGTTAATGGCAAGATCCTTAACAGCATTGTGAATGACAAGATCATTTTGAAAGAATTTTGTTTGCACCTTGAGGTAGTGTGGGCGTCCAAAACTGTACGTAATATTCCAAATGTGGCCTAATAAAAAATGTATTAAGCTGCAACATTACTTCCTGAGCCTATGCGCTCTACTGTGCCACAACCCGTGAAGGCCAGCATACATAAGCCCTCTTTATCACTCCATCTACTTTCATTGCCATGTTCAGGGAACTGTGGATTTGGACCCCATGTTTGTCCTGTACATCAATGCTGTTAAGGATCTTGCCATTAACTGTGTGCTTTCCCCTTACATTCAACCTCCCAGAGTGTAACACCTCACACTTGCTTGGATTGAAGTCCATCAACTATTTCACTACCCATATCTGTACGTGATTTATATCACACTGTGTCCTTTAACAACCTCACCACTGTCCGCAACTCCTCCAATTTTGGTGTTGTCTGTAAACTTGCGTACAAACCCTTATAAATCAATCTACCTTTACGCCCAAGTAATTCATATATATATCAAACAATAGCAGTTCTAGCACAATATATGGACCCTGTGTTAACCTACATATGAAATGTATAAACTGAACTGAACATATCCTTGCAGAACACAATGGTTACAGACCTCCAGCCAGAATAGCATCATGGCATCACTACCCTATCACATCTAAGGGTAAGCCTGTTCTAAATTAAAACTACCAAGTCACTGTGGATCCTGTGCATCTTAATCTTCTGGATCAACCTAGCATGAGGGACATTCACAATTGCCTTACTAAAATCCATATTTCCCACATTCATTGCCCTACAATCATTTATCACCTTCTCAAAATACTCACATGATTTGCCAGAGGCAAAGCCATGCTGACTGTCCCTAATTATCTAATTCAAGTAAATCCTATCCTGCCAAATATTGCAGCATTCTGCCTAACCCCAATATAGAATCTTTCACCATGGTCCTGAGTTACACTTATTTGTAACTATCATTATACTTATGGAGTTGAGATCACTGTTCCCAAATATTCTTCCACTGAAACACCAGTCACCAGGTCAGGCTTTTTTCCCAACACAAGGTCCAATATTGCCCCTCCTCGAATTGGGCTACCATACACTGTTTCAAGAAACCCTCTTTGATACACCTAACAAATCCGGCCCCGTAAAAGCCTTTTGCACTAAACAAGTCCATTTCTCCAATGTTAGCGTTTTCAGTCAACTTTGGGGAAGTGAAAGTCACCGACTATGTCAAGTGTGATGCTTCAATATCTTTCAGTAATGTTCTTCAATCTTCCACTGACTATTAGGAGGTGTACAGTATAATAGTAAGATTAAACGAGAACTTACCAGTTTGAAGTTTGATCTTTATTTTATGAGGAGTTGCGATGAGGGATTTCGTGAAGACCCTGCCAGGCACGCATGCGCGACATTCTTCAAAGCAGCGGTGTGGAATCACAGAACCAACAACAGAAATTACTTGTTATAGTAAGATTTAAGAGACTATATACCAGTTGATCTTATGGTAGAGGGTTGGGAGCGGAGGGCACGAAATCCCTCATCGTAACTCCTCATAAAATAAAGATCAAACTTCAAACTGGTAAGTTCTCGTTTAATCTTACTATTTCATTTCGGAGTCACGTGAGTGACTTCGTGAAGACTTCAAAGCTCTGTGATTATACGCCCTGGACCATGTCCATGCTCACACACTGCCGTAATACTGATGGAGGAAGTATGTTAACGTATTTCAGACTTGAACAAGCTGAAAAATAATAACATTATTGTTAATACAACAATAAACCCCTGAACTCGGGGACAAACGTTTAGGGACAGCACTTAACGTGCGTAACGTTGCGGGAAACGGCCACAGGTTAGTTATGAAACCTACTGAAATGTAGTTTCACTGGCCCAGCCCGCTATCGTGAGGACATGCTCCATGAACACCTCCATGCTCCTCGTTCCTGATGTGGATGCAGCCTTGGTAGAATGACATTTCAAAATGTTTAGTGTCTTACCTGCTGCATCGAATACCACCTTAAGCCATCTGGAGATAGTCTGCACCGTTACCCTGTGGCTGACAACAGATCCGCCTCCATATTCCTGATGGCCATTTCCAGACCTGTAGTCGCAGGTCTGTATAGTTGAAGTAACTCTTTCATAAAAAAGTTACTTTATTATGGGTCGATCATTCTATCCAGGTTTAATTCCTGTAGAGTCTGGACCCGTTGTGCTGTATTCAGTGCTATTGCTATCACCACTTTTAAAGGTGAGTAAGTCCAGTGGTACCTCCGTCATAAGCGACCACCTCCTGAGTAGGGTCAACACCACCCTTATCTCTCAGATATTATATCGTGGTCGGGGAGGGATGGATAGAACATATCCCTCGTAGTTTGGATACCAGCTGGTGAGATCCTACTCCAATGTTGAGCTAGGATGACAGTGCACTACTGGCACTGTATGCAGCACTGTAACTGAGGGCTCATCATAATGAAGACCCGTGAGGATGCCAGCACATTGGAGATCGTAGCAGATATGTAGGTGGTCTTGGTCCGACTACAAAAACCTCTCATATCCTATGTAGGTGAGGTAGTGCTTCCCAGTGGACTTTCTCTGCACGATCTATATGACGTCCATGGTCCTGTATGTTCCAGACCTGGGTACGTTTTCTGCAACACCTGTCTGATGAGGCAGAATGGGGAAAGCATAGAAATCCATTTTCCCCAATGTAGCGAGAACTCGTCCATCGCCACTCCCGCAGGATCTGGTTCTCAAGAGACACATATATGTATCTAGTGGTTCACCTGGACACAAGGAGGTCGATAACTGGTGTTCCATATTATGCTATAATTTTAGCAAATTGGGCGAACTTGGAGACCACATTCAGCAGTTGCTCCTGGGTTTTCTCAGGTACTACAGGTTCCTCCAGAACTGGAGGGCATCTGGTCCAGCTGCAGAGATTGTGCTCTAGGATACGCTCCATCATGCGCTCCATCCGAGCCATGCGACCACCGCCGCATGTGCGGACAATAAGTCGACTTCCTCAGGTTCTGGAGAATCTCTGAGGCTTCTGTCATTGCCCCACACCTCGTCGAGGTGATAACAAGGGTGCCAAGACAGGATGTCGCTGCCTGCCGCTTCTGCGTGGCTAAGCGACTCCCGCACGGACCTGCCGCTGGTCCGCCGTCTTCCGGACGGAGTCGGCCCGCTGGTCTGATAAGACATGAGCGGTGATGAGTCGGTCCCGGCCGGCGAAGCGTGGTACCCCGACGTCCGCGCGGGCTTGCCACCTGTCCACCAAAGGCGACGTTCGGTCACGTCCTCCACTGCAAGGGCGTGCGGTGACCGAGATGAGACTACACCGACCTGCAACCAGGCAGGCTCCCTCGGTGCTGAGTCTGTGCCGGCCGCACATGTGGTCCTACAGACCCAGGCCTCAATCCTTCAACGGTCCATAATCTGGTGGCCTGCTCTGGTGAAAGTCGACCCCGGCTCTTATGGCGGGTTTACCGACTGCTGTGCGATACGTCCCCTGGTCCTCCCTCTGGTGACCTGCATATTTGGGGAGGGAGAACATGCCAAGAATATAACACGTTACGCACCTTTGCTCCACTGTATCTATGGTTAAGTGACAGAGGTAGGGAGTCATGGTCTTACCTATCCTGCTCCTGCGTGGTGCTCCTACCACATACGGCACCATGGTCAGTCGTGGTGGAGAATCGGGTCCTGACTGCGCAGGGCTCCCCTGATTTCCGCATTTTTATCCCGACCCGCAGAGCGGGTGCTGCCGACGTTACGGGCAGCTCCAGGAATGGTGGGCGTTGACTCACATCTGGAGGCGCCGGTATGTAGGTCCTTGCTGGCCTTCCGGTTTGACCCCGTGGCCTGGAATATGGAGTTTTCCTGGCCGTTTGTCTGGTCAAGGTGTGCGACCTCATAAGACCCACTGTCTTGGCATGGTCGTCTAAATCCTTGACCTGCTTCAGAAGGTCTTCCCCGAATAGTTGTCTGGGTGGTGGTGTTGGAGATGCTCTGCATAGCCCCACAAATTTGGGATTTAGCGTGGGCTTGATGGTACTTTTTCGAAACGCATTTATTTCGTATAGCGTGTTACATAATAATGCAAGAGCATCCTCCTGTTCGGTGTTCAAGTCCATCCCGTCCACCGACCTCGCAAAAGCGGTAATCCCAGATGTGAGCAGTTTTAGGATTTTCTGTAATTTTACTTCCTGTGGTCTTATGTCCGGCTTATATTGCCCCAAATGTTTACAATAGGTACATTGAGTGAGTTACAATTACTCGGTGCCTTGTACCCATTCATGGCCTCCGCATGGACCTGATCCTGTAGCTGGTGGTTGGTGAGGAAATCAATGGTAGCGGCCAGTTTAGCTTTGAGAGGTTGCTCCGATGATTCGGGTAACGCAAACTTGGCTGCCACGTCCAAAAGTTCTTCCTGAGGAACCTCAGGTGCCACTGGTTCGTGTACCAAGATATCCTCTTCTCCTGGCTGCCTCATGCTACCCATTGACGATGGGGATATATCCAAAAGTCCCCCGGAACTGGACATTTCCTGCCGTTGATTTTGCTGCAGGATCCGTTCCATCATCCTCTCCATCCGTTCAATGCGCCCTTCATCGTGCGTGAATGGGAGGTCAGAGCCCTCATGCCCGAAGGAACTCCTGAGGCTCCTATCATCGGCCCGTACCTCATCGAGGTAATCTCGGTGCCGTGACGAAAAGTCTCAGCGAAGCTGTACGACTCCCACGCGGATCTGCTCATTCGCCTCCTTGGATGAGCTAGGCCCAACTGCCTCAAAGGGCATATGTGGTGTGAAGTCGGCACCTGACGCCGCGGCGTGGTGACCCGACATCCGCGCGGGCTTGCCACCTGTCCTTCTCCTGGACTCAGGCGGCGTACGGTCCCGTCCTGCCGCTATTGGGGGATGCGGTGACCGTGGCGAGACTCCACCTGTATGACTCCACCTGGTCCAACTAGGTGGTGAGTCTACACTGGCCCTCCCTGGTCTGCCAGTGGACTCGGGTCTCGGTAAACCACCAGTCCGCAATCTAGCGGTCTCTGGTGAAATTCCTGCCCTAAAAGGGCTTTGTTGTCGAGCTCTATCCATGGCTCTTTCATGAGGGCTCGGGGAGAAGGGCTGTGCAGCAGCACGTGAAACCCGTTTGCTCATATCAGCCAACGATTCTCTTCCTGTTGGCGATAGTGAAATGGAGTCAGGGTCTACCTGCTCCGGCGCCGTACCGACTTCCTGCTCTGCAGGTACCCCGCTTTTACACAGCTGTGTCGGTGGGTCGGGTCCTGGAATCACAGGGCTCCCCGACTTTTGCGCCTTTTTCCAGGCCCGTCTAGCGGGTGCTGTCGTTGTAGAGAGCTCCGGGAATAATGGCCGACGACTCCTTTCGGAAGTCCTGCGGCCTGTACTCCTCTTATCCATGTCCCTGTTGGAGAAACACAATTCAAAACAGAAAGGACAACCAGCTCAAGGTTGCCTGTACTTACCTGAGTGGCCCTAATGAAGGGCTGGTGGTGAGCCGCGCTCTACGGGCTAGCCCCCGGGTATGTGAACCGACAGCCCACAGACCTTGCGGGCTGCGATGCAGATGTGTGCTGTCGTTCTGCCATTGCTGCGCAATGGTGAGTGTTGAGCCCGGACCCCACAGGGTCAACGAGCTGCCCCATTGTAAAAATAAGTTGAGCTTTGAACAACATGAATAATTCCTGCAACTCCATTCCCTCTTAATTATAGCACTGGGATAATGCAGGCTGTGTAGAGTTGAGTTGGGGCTAACCCCTTAGTTAATGCCGACAGCCCGCAGTATCCTGTGGGCTGCGGTGTAAGTCGGGCTGCTGCTCTGCCATTGCTATCCGCGAACGGCGAGCCTGCAAGCCCCTACTTCAATATAGATGCCGACAGCCCGCAGTATCCTGTGGGCTGCGGTGTAAGTCGGGCTGCTGCTCTGCCGTCGCTATCTGCGAACGGCGAGCCTGCAAGCCCCTACTTACTTATAAATGCCGCCATCCCGCGGCCTGCGGGCTGCGGCGTAGAGTCGGCTGCCTCTGCCGTCCTCCGCCGGCGAGTGTGAATTAGAGCCGCCGCTGACTGCCCGCATTCCGCGGTCCGCAGTCAGTGTCGAAGCGACCTGGAACACTCTGAACACAGAGTCTCTGTAAGAAAAAACGGACGGCGGGTTAGTTTTCCACTTACCTGCAGGTCCCAGCAGTGGAGGAGCTGGGGTCTTCACGAAGTCACTCACGTGACTCCGAAATGAAATTCCATCTGAGTGATTGCACCTTCCTTATTTTTCAGCTGTACCTCTATTACCTCAGTGGATGAACCCGTCAGTATGTCCTCTCTGAACGCCTTTGTGACATTTTATCTGATTAATAATATAACTCGTCCCCCTCTTTTATCTCCCTCTCTATCACATCTGAAACATCTAGAGTGCTGAGCTGCCAGTCCTATCCCTCTCACAAACAAGTTTCCATACTAGCCACAAACATAGAAACATAGAAACATAGAAATTAGGTGCAGGAGTAGGCCATTCGGCCCTTCGAGCCTGCACCGCCATTCAATATGATCATGGCTGATCATCCAACTCAGTATCCCGTACCTGCCTTCTCTCCATACCCTCTGATCCCCTTAGCCACAAGGGCCACATCTAACTCCCTCTTAAATATAGCCAATGAACTGGCCTCAACTACCCTCTGTGGCAGAGTTCCAGAGACCCACCACTCTCTGTGTGAAATAATTCCTTCTCATCTCGGTCCTAAAGGATTTCCCCCTTATCCTTAAGCTGTGACCCCTTGTCCTGGACCTCCCCAACATCGGGAACAATCTTCCTGCATTCATTCATCTGTTTGAATATTTAATCTATACATAACTAAAACTCTGATCTTGTTATCTTCTGGTTTGCATGGTATTTTTATTTGCGCAAAAATAATACGCGATAGCGCTACGATTTTTCACCAGCTCACTCACCATTCTCCTGTGCTGTGAGTGCACCAAGTTTTGTTCAGATCGGTGGCATAATGTAAAAGTTAGTGATGTTTAAAAATCTTTAAAAATACGCATGCGCAGATCAATCTCTTCTCTTGCCAGTCAGCGCCGCACGGATTAGTCTCTTCTCCTGTCACTCATCTACGGCCCGCCTCTTCCTGCACCATTGCATCTTTACTGGTGCTGACGAACGCCCTGGATGATCGGCGGAGGTCTCCAACCGGACACAATTTCGGAGGAACTGCAAGCGGCCCAGCCCAGCCTACCACGACGCGGAGCCGGAGATGTTGCTGATGCCACCAAATGGAAAGCGGAGACTCTGATCCTGGCGGAGCAGAACGCTCAATGACCAGCGCCCGCTGGAAGTCCCCATCACCAGCTCCAGTCCCTACCCCTCTGGTCCCCCTCGCTGGCTCCTGCCCCCCTCTCCCACATGGTTCTTCCCCCATCTTTTCTCCGAGCTCTCTCCAGGCCTGCCGTGTGACTGGGGCCCAACGGGTCCCACTTAGTCCAGTGGTGCTTTATTGCTATATATACCTCGGTACAGTGAAATTCCTTTTATGCCTGTAGTTCAGTAAAAATATGACTGGAGATAGGCACAATAATATTTAAGTACAAGAGTGTACGAATAGTAACACTGAGACAGTACACAAGATTCACCATGTTTCCAGTGCCAGTTTGTATGATTCATGTCATAGTTCCATGCTCCTTTCCACGCTCTGTTCAACGTCAGTACACTGCACATAATACTCCAAAAGCATTGAAATAAACACAATTCAGCCCATCAGTTTCACTGTGTTTGTTAACCTGTCCTTCCATTGAAACGTACTGGTCATAACCTCTACGTTCCCATCAGTTCTTCCATCTTTTGACCTGCTGCGCCATTTCCAACCCTATTCACTCTAGTTTAACCTTCCCGAGTAGTACCAGCGAATCTCCCTGCAAGGATATTGGTTCCCCACCAAATCAGATAAAACTCATACCTCTTGTACAGACCCCATCTGCCCTGGAACTGAGCCGAGTGACCTATATATCTGAATCCCTCCTCCATGCACCAGCTCTTTAGCCATATATTCAACTGCACAATCTTACTATTCTTTGCCTCATTAGCACATAGTAGCAATGTTACAAAATTTTGAGATTTTAAAAATCAAGTCTGCAATTTATCCCATCAGATAAAGCATAAAAATAAGTTTAATTTGACACCTAATTTACTTTCATATCTTCAGTATTAAGAAAGTTATGGCCATTTTCATACTCGGAAATGAGCATCTTGCTTCCCATTGCCTTTCAATTGACTTAACTCAAAAGCTGTGATCTGGAAAAATTAAAAGTCCATAACATTCTTAAAAATTAAGAGAACTCAATGAAATTTTCAGTTATTATAGATTGAAGCATTCTGAAACAAATATTAAACAAATATTACTTGGATTACCTGAAATTAAAGCATATAATTAGTTAGTTATCTAATTGTAGCTAATTACAAAATTCAATGAGTAGATCTAAACATCTATCAATTTCTTAAGAAAAGATAAACTTTTTTAAAATTGCCTAAGTGTCCAAATAACATTCACACAATAATCCACAATATAACATAATTTTAAAATCTCATTTTCATGAATTTCTGGGCCAAATGGAAGGAATTTAGTGTTTTATGCCTGTAAATTAATGGCCATTTAAATCAACTAGCGAGTGGATTTTAGCGGAATGCGGTGGATTGGAACGTTGCGGTTAGCAGTGAAGTCGGGGGGAAAAATACTGGGGGTTCATACATTTTTTGGGGACCCCATTTCGCAACATAAAAATATTATCAATGCCTCCCGAAAAACCAACTTTTAATATAAAAATAAAGTATTTACCTTTTTTTCTCCCCTACGCAAAATGCTTCCGGTTGTCTGCGGTCACGGCTTTTGAAGGTGATTTTTAAATTACTCTAGTTAATAAATAATCTAGAGTAATTTAAAAATACCTTCATTGATGAAATGTCGGAGCGATTTTTCTTCAGCAACCAAATCGCCCGACATTCATCGATTATCCAGGCCTGTGGAAAAACGGCACTTTAAGCCCGCCCCCCTCTGCAAGGCGCGAACGTCGCGCACACGGGGAGCGGCAGAAGTGCTGCGCCGGTAAAGGTAAGTTTTGTAACATACCTACACATAGCACTGTGACCTAATTAAACTTATTCTCATTATTGTGAGGAGAGCTCTTAATGTTAGGTTTAACATGAAATAATTTACGTTGCATTTTATAACTAGACGCTCTATCCCCGTTTTTTTTTAATTCGCAATTTTTTATGTAAATGAGATTCGGGATCCCATTGTGACGTCATTGTGACGTTCAACGGGATCCCATTGTGATGTCATAAAAACAGTAAAAATCTTTTTAATGTTGGCCTTTTTAAACCTTTAAATATCAATAACATGATATATAACATTAAATCTGAAGGAAACTTGACAAGGACGACGACGGGAAAAAGCTGAGCAAGGTTCTGCAAAAATGTCCAGGACAAGGGGTCACAGCTTAAGGATAAGGGGGAAATCCTTTAGGACTGAGATGAGAAGGACTTTTTTCACACAGAGAGTGGTGGGTCTCTGGAACTCTCTGCCACAGAGGGTAGTTGAGGCCAGTTCATTGGGTATATTTAAGAGGGAGTTAGATGTGGCCCTTGTGGCTAAGGGGATCAGAGGGCATGGAACGAAGGCAGGTATGGGACACTGAGTTGGATGATCAGCGATGATCATATTGAATGGCGGTGCAGGCTCGAAGGGCCGAATGGCCTACTCCTGCACCTAATTTCTATGTTTCTATGTCTATGTTTCTATGTTAGTGCTACCGTGTACCGTTTTGGCATAGATACGATCACACAGACAGACACACACACACATATAGAAACAAGACAAGATTTTTGGGTCCCTGTCACATGGGTGGCCTGGTCCCCCAACGAAACCCGCTGCCGAATGTAAGATTCCAGCCCTTCCCTGCCTCCCCCAGCACTGAAAAAAATTCCAATTCCCGCAATATTACACTACTAACCCATAGCCCCCGTGGGGGGCATGGTCCCTAATGCAACCCGCTGCTGAATGTAATATTCCAGCCCTCCCCTGCCTCCCCCAGCACTGGACTTTGAAAAAAGTTCCAATTGCACTTCTCCAATTGCAATACCAATTCACCCTCCACCTCCTGTCCTGCCAAAAGCTGGATTAAGTGTTGTATGATGGCAACATTGTTGCAAATGTCAGGTGGAGGACTGTGATATCCCATTCAGGCGAAAAGGTGGCGGAAGCACAGAGTGTTCTTGTATTACAACTTTTGTATCGAAGTTTGTTGGAAGCTGGTAGGAAGGATTTTAACAGTAAAAATCTTGTGAATGTTCCTTTTTTTTTTAAACTTTGAAATATCAATAACGTGAAATATAACATCAAATGTGAAGAAACTTGATACAAACAACCACGGGGAAAAGCTGAGTAAAATTCAGCTATTGTGTACCGTTTTGGCGTAGCTCCTGGGATCACAGGCAGACAAACAAGTCGAGACTTTTAATAGTATATGGATAGATAGATATAGATTCTGTAACAGGTCCAAAGTGTTGGAACCTTAAATCGCTAAGCACTTTCCACTTGTATCTGCAGAGGACATTCCTTGAATTTCTAAATCCGATAAAGATCAGTAAGCAGGTTACAGCCTTGTATCTGGGTTAATGTCCACTGTGGAGAGATAAAGTTATCATTGACTGTCTCCATTATTCAGAATCAAAGGGACTTTATTGAATTCCATGTGATTATCATTGCAGACTTGTGGTCAGGGAAATGTGGTCAGGCAAAAATAGATCACAATTTGCCAAACGGGCGTCACAGTGGTGCAGCGGTACAGTTACTGCCTTACAGCGCTTACAGCACTGGAGATCTGGGTTTGATCCCGACTACGTGACCTGTCTATAGAGAGTTTATACGTTCTCCCTGTGACTGTGTGGGTTTTCTCAGAGATCTTCTCAGAGGTTGTAGGTTAATTGGCGTGGTGTATGTGTAAAAAATTGTCCCTAGTGTGTGTAGGATAGTCTTAGTGTGCGGGGATCTCTGGTCGGCGTGGACTCGGTGGGCCAAAAGGCCTGCTTCCATGCTGTATCTCTAAACTACTTTGGCAACTGGAATCAAATCAAAAACTAGCAAGATGATGAATGTTATCCTTATCATGGAATTATCAGATGGTACAGCATACGCAGACTTTTCAACACATCTACTCCAGCTGCTTTGTCAAGGAACATTGCAACCCCCATCTCTCTTCCCACTTAACCCTGCAAATACTTTCCCCAGTAAGGCTGTGACCAGTTCCCTTTGAAAGGATTCTATTAAACATACTTCCATGAGCAGTGCATTCCAAATCCTAACTGCTTGTTGGTTTATTAACTGATTTGTTAACTTAGCCAATGACCCCCAAGCATTTTTGCACAAACACTCCCAGATCACTCTCTGTTTTTGCAAGCTCAGCAAAAATGAAACCATTGCCATATATTATCTCTCTTCTCTTTCCCTAACAAGATGTTTCATTCTTTACATTTCTGCATACATTTTCACTCTATGTGTGTTTTATGAACTGTTACTCTTCATTGTTGACCACACTTCCAAGTTTTGGGTCAATTTCACTTTCAAAATGAGAGCAGGTCACGGTGTGAGAGGAGCTGCAGTTGGACACAATGCCTGTAAATCAGGCACGTGCCGTGAGTAATTAATCAAGGTAGGCAGGCAGTCGGCTTTAAAAAAAAACTTAAACCGCGCATGCGCAGATTGTTCTCTCCGTAAAAATAAAAAATAAAAATAAAGACAGTAACAATTCAATTTGCCCAAGGCTTCCAAGTCTCCTTTATTCTGAATTACTGAATGGGTGGGTGGGGGGGGGGGGGGTGGGGATGAAGGGTGATGGCAGGTGGAGAGATGGTGGGAAAAACAGGAGTACAGGGAAAAGTTGAATCCGTTGTCAACTTACTGAATGACAACACTTGTTCAAGGAACCAATTGGGGGGGAGAGTTCCTTTCACAGCGTGTGGTGAGTCTGTGCCAAGAAATGTACTTACCACATTATTGGTACACGAGATCCATTTTTCTCTCTATGTTTTCTAAGATACTCTTCAAATAATGGCTATCCATATTTGAAAAACCCGCCAAGAAACTTGCGCTACGCATGCTCCAGATGTGGTCTCACCAGAGCCCTATACAACTGGAGAAGAACCTCTTTACTCCTGTACTGAAATCCTCTTGTTATGAAGGCCAACGCATGCAGATGTTATGCATGCGCAATACTGCAGAGGCAGAACTTCGGGTGCCTTCAGCCCTGCATGTCATTGACAGCTTGAAGCAATGCTGACGGCACGTGGGCTGCACAGAGCACGTGCCGTCAGCGTTCTTAGATAGACTCTTAGATAGGCATAATTCTCCCATGCCTTTACTATTTATATTTAGTAATTACCATTTTATAATTTTAGTCAGGGTGGCAGTGCTTACCTTGCCTATCCCTGACGGCACGTGCCTGCTGTAAATGTACACGTCAGTGATACCTCACTTCACCCCAGTCCCCCACATTTCACAGGAAGACATACCACTCCACTGACTACCGCTAAATTGCTACTGGCTCAAAGCAAAAAGTAAAGATCTGTACTTACTGTACCTTAGTTATACTTTTAGAGCTACAACATGCAAACAGGCCCGTTGGCTCACCGAGCCCATGCTCAACATTCAACTTCCATTCACACTAATTCTATGTTATCCCACTTTGCATCCATCCCCTGCACACTAGGGGCAATTTACAGAGACCAATTAACCTACAAACCTGCATGACTTTGAGATGTGGGAGGAAACCGCAGCACCTGGAAAAAATCCACGCAATCATGGGGAGAACGTGCAAACTCCACACAGCAACCAAGGTCCCAATCGAACCCGGACCTTGGGTACAATGAGGCAGCGACTCTACAAGCTGCGTCACTGTGCTGCCCTTGTCTACTCAGCTACCTTGTCTCCCTCATCAAAACCTCTGCAATTGTTATTCTTGTGAAAGTAAACCTCTCAAACAGCCTTTCCCAAAATCTTTGCCACCTTTTGATAACGTGTGTGGACGGGGCTTCAAAGGACAAGAAGACAAAGCGAAGAAATGGAAGCCAAGATACCAAATGGAAACGACACTGAAAAGCCAAATAACCGATTGGACACGACGCTGAGAAGCCAAATAACGGACATGACGTCTCCGGGGACGGATTTGTCCAAGACCTTGTCAGCGATTGGTCCATCACATCACTGGCCGGGGGAGACGGGAAGGTGTGGGGGATTTTTAATTTTCCTTCGCCGCTTTTAGACTGCGATCATAGGCTTTTACACTGCAACAAAGATCGTAGAGCGGATTATTTTTGTAAGCCTTGATTTACCAAGGTGCTTGGGGTTAAGAGGCTGGAAGCTCTCTCTCTCTCCTTCTTTCTCGCTTTATATCTCCCCTCTTTCTCTCTCTCTCCCCTCTCTATCTATTTATCTTGCTCTCTTTCTCTTTCTCTCTTTCTCTCTCGTCATTCCCAGAATCATTTGCCGTTTTGCAAAGACAACTGCAGTTCCTTCCTATTGAAGAAGAACCCTGGCCCGAAACAACGCCTAATCCATTCCCTCCACAGATGCTGCCTAGCCCGCTGAGTTCCTCCAGCACTCTGTTTTTTTATTTAACTCTGAAATTGAAGATAGACACAAAAAGCTGGAGGAACTTAGCGGGACATGGCTGTTAGGAACACAATACTGAGCTGTCATCGAATTCAATGAGCAATTAAGTGTGGTTCTAGATTTGCATGTAGGCAAGACAACATTAGTACAATGGGTGCACTTGTTGACAACCTGGTTCATCATGGTCGTTATTCCTGGAGTTATTTTAAAAAAAAATCCAGGTTATTTAATTAATCTGAATTTAAATTCACTACAGGTAGGATTTCAACTCGTATCTCTGGCGCATCAGTTGTAATTCCTACTCCCTGTTAATTTTAACTACAATGTGACAGATAGGAGGACTTCTGTTCGCATATATCAAGATAATTCATAGCAGTAAGTCTGACTGGTTTTCTCTTGTAGAAACAATGAAATCCAGATGCTGGTTTAGAAAAAAGACACAATATGCAGGAGTATCTCAGCTGGTCAGGCATCATCTCCGGAGAACATGGAGAGGTGATGTTTCGGTCTGGACCCTTCTTCAGACCGATTGTGGTGGGGCGGGGAGGGGGGGGGGGGTAGAGAGGGGGGAGGGGAAATCTGAAAAAGTGGAGGGGCATGGGCAAAATGTAGTGTGATAGGCGGATTTTTGTTATAGCTAGATGGTTGGACATAGGCCAATGGATGTAGGGTGTAAGTTGTAGCAGCAGTTAAAACTGGCATGTAACAAAGGTAATGTCACTGTGGTGATGGGGGATTCCAATATGCAGGAAGACTGGGAAAATCAGGTTGGTTCAGGACCCCAAGAATGATAGTTTGGTTCAGGACCCCAAGAATGAGAGTTTGTAGAGTGCCTCCGAGATGGATTCTTAGAGCACCTTGTAATGGAGCCGACCAGAGAAAAGACAATTCTGGATTTAGTGTTGTCCAATGAACCAGATATGATAAGAGAACTCGAGGTAAAGGAACCGCTTGGAGGTAGTGATCATAATATGATTAGTTTTAATCTGCAATTTGAGAAGGAGAACGTTAAATCGGAAGTGGCAGTGATGCAGTTGAACAAAGGGGACTATGAAGGCATGAGAGGGGAGCTGGCCAAAGTAGACTGGAAAGGGATCCGAGCAGGAATGACGGTGGAACAGCAATGGCAGGAATTTCTGGGTATAATCCGGAAGACGCAGGATCATTTCATTTCAAAAAGGAAGAAAGATTCTAAGGGGAGTCGGAGGCAACCGTGGCTGACAAGAGAAGTTAGGGATAGAATAAAACTAAAAGAAAAGATGTATAACACAGCAAAGAGTAGCCGCAAGCCAGAGGATTGGGAAACTTTCAAAGGACAACAGAAGGAAACAAAATGGGCAATACGGGCTGAAAAGATGAACTACGAGGGGAAGCTGGCCAGGAATATAAAGAAGGACAGTAAAAGCTTCTTTAGATATGTTAAGGGAAAAAGAGTAGCAAAGTCAAATGTGGGTCCCTTGAAGGCAGACACGGGTGAAATTATTGTGGGCAACAAGGAAATGGCAGAAGAGTTGAATAGGTACTTCGGATCTGTCTTCACTAAGGAGAACACAAACAATCTTCCAGAAGCACTGGAGGATAGAGGATCTAAGAGGAACTGAAATAAATTTTCATTAGGCGAGAAATAGTATTGGGTAGGCTAATGGGACTGAAGGATGATAAATCCCCTGGGCCTGATAGTCTGCATCCCAGGGTCCTCGGGGAGGTGGCTTTAGAAATAGTGGACGTATTGGTGATCATTTTCCAATGTTCAATAGATTCAGGATCTGTTCCTGTGGATTGGAGGATAACTAATGTTTTCCCACTTTTCATGAAAGGAGTGAGAGAGAAAAGGGGGAATTACAGACCAGTTAGCTTGACTTCAGTGGTGGGAAAGATGCTGGAGTCAATTATTAAAGAGGTAATAATGGGGCATTTGGATAGCAGTAAAAGGATTAGTCCAAGTCAACATGGATTTATGAAAGGGAAATCATGCTTGACTAATCTTCTGGAATTTTCTGAGGATGTGACAAGTAAAATGGATGTAGTGTATCTAGACTTTCAGAAAGCCTTTGATAAGGTCCCGCACAGGAGACTGGTGACTAAAATGAGAGCACATGGTATCGGGGGTAGGGTGTTGTCATGGATAGAAAATTGGTTGGCAGACCGGAAGCAAAGAGTAGGAGTGAACGGGTCCTTTTCAGAATGGCAGGCAGTGGCGAGTGGAGTGCCGCAAGGCTCGGTGTTGGGGCCGCAATTGTTTACCATATATATATAAATGATTTGGAAGAGGGAATTAGGAGCAATACTAGCAAGTCTGTGGATGACACAAAGCTGGGTGGCAGTGTGAACTGTGAAGAGGATGTTAGGAGGTTGCAGAGCGGCCTGGACAGGTTGAGTAAGTGGGCAGATGCGTGGCAGATGCAGTATAATATAGATAAATGTGAGGTTATCCACTTTGGCGGCAAAAACAAGGGGGCAGATAATTATCTCAATGGGGATAGGTAAGGGGGAGGTACAGCGAGACCTGGGTATCCTTGTACACCAGTCACTGAAAGTTGGCGTGCAGTTACAGCAGGCAGTGAAGAAAGCTAATGGAATGTTGGCCTTCATAACAAGAGGATTTCAGTACAGGAGTAAAGAGGTTCTTCTGCAGTTGTATAGGGCTCTGGTGAGACCACATCTGCAGTATTGTGTACAGTTTTGGTCTCCTAATTTGAGGAAGGACATCCTTGTGATTGAGGCAGTGCAGCGTAAGTTCACGAGATTGATCCCTGGGATGGCGGGACTGTCATATGAGGAAAGATTGAAAAGACTAGGCTTGTATTCACTGGAGTTTAGAAGGATGAGGGGGATCTTATAAAAACATATAAAATGATAAAAGGACTGGACAAGCTAGATGCAGGAAAAATGTTCCCAATGTTGGGCGAGTCCAGAACCAGGGGCCACAGTCTTAGAATAAAGGGGATGTCATTTAAGACTGTGGTGAGAAAAAACTTTTTTACCCAGAGAGTTGTGAATTTATGGAATTCCCTGCCACAGAGGGCAGTGGAGGCCAAATCACTGGATGGATTTAAGAGAGAGTTGGATAGAGCTCAAGGGACTAGTGGAGTCAAGGGATATGGAGAGAAGGCAGGCATGGGTTATTGATAGCGGACGATCAGCCATGATCATATTGAATGGCCTCCTCCTGCACCTATTTTCTATGTTTCTATGTAGGCCAGAGATGCAAAGCCAAAAGGTGCGAGATAACGATGGAAGAGTTGCAAATTGTAAAGTTTGAGGATGGAATGTAAGTGGAAAGTGAGGGGGAGGGGAGAAATAGGTGTAAGTTAAGTGGGGCATAGGGAAGGGGGAGGGGAGGGGGGGAGGGGGGGGGGATTACGTTAGTTACCCAAATGGAATATAAAGTGCTGTTCCTCCAGTTTGCCTTCTCTTGTTCTTTGTTTGAGATTAACACATCTTTGTTCGTAAGCGCATCATAATCTGAACCCGACGAGGGTCCTGAGGAAGTTTACAAGATTGATCCCAGGAATGAGGGGGTTAACATATGATGACCGTCTGACGGCATTCGACCTGTACTTGCTGGAGTTTAGAAGAATTATACAAAAATAGGTGGAGGGGCATGTATTGTAGAGAAAGCAGGGACTCTGCAGAAGGCCTTAGACAGGTTGGGAAAGAGTTTCCTCTTTTCTAGTCTCTCCCAGTTAGTCTATTGGCCCTGCTTGGCCATTGATACGGCCACTCTGCCTCCTCCCGTCTTCTTACATCCTCCACCACGAGCCGTCTCTTCTGCACTAATGTTGCCTTGTGCCATTGAGGAGCTTTTGGGACGAGCCCGAGCCCGACTCTCCCATGTTGGACTTGGCCAACCATATCCTGGAAATGAAGAGCAGACTTAGCACTCTGAACGGCTTCAGATGGGGCCCACTTCCTCCCCGTTGCCACACCGGGGGGCCGCTGTTCGAATAACATTATCTGCAGATTCAGTGAGGATCATGACCAACCTTGCTTTAGTGCATTTGAACTCTTCCACGTCATGCAATGGGTAATTCCAAATTTGCCACTCCTGTACAGTCCGACATCACTTAAGCTGTGGAAGTCCAAGCCACTGTTTCACATGTGTGCTGATCATTCTTTCCAGCTTTTCCACTTTGTTGATGGGGATTTCATACACAGTTAAAGGCCACATGATTCTGGGTAGTATGCCAAATTGGAAGCAGCACAGCTCGAGTTATCCTGGTAGCAAGGTCTTGTTGATGCGAGCTATGTGCGTGATGGTATCCTTTTTCAGTTGTTCAAGCTGCTCGGTGTCCTTGAGCTTTGCATCGTACCATCGGCCCAAACTCTTCACTGGCATTTCTGAAACAGTTGGAACAGGTATTCCGTCAATATGAACTCTTTGATCCTTGACGACCTTTGACAATGGAGATGCTTCTACACTTGCTGGGTTTAATCTTCATCCTTGCCCATGTGATGTTTTGATGAAGTTTTTCCAGAAGTCTCTTGGTGCAGGGGATAGTTGTCATTAGTGGTGTTATATCGTCCATATAGGCTCGTGTAGGTGGCGATCGCTGACCACACTGTAGCCGTTTTCCTCCCACAACCCATTTTGATGCTCTGATAATGAGCTCCATTGCCAGAGTGGGGAGGTGGTGCACCCCGCCTACTTCCAGTGGTTGCCATGCTGTGGTAAAGTCTGATGTTGTGAGACAAAATTGCAGATCCTGGAAGTAGTTTTTTGCCAGGTTTGTTATTGTTGCAGGCACCTGAAAGAATTCAAAAGGAATGAGGAACTGATCCATAGGCGTTGGCCAGGTCGAGGAATAAGACATGCAGATTCTTTTGTTCTTTCTTGGCAGTGGCTTTGATGTCATATGACGCTGGTATGTTCAGGGCATCCCGAGAAGCCTGCTATGCCAGCCCTTTGGATTGACGTATCAATTAAATGGTTTTGTTTCAGATACTTTATAAGTCTTTTCACCAACACACTGTAAAAGATCTTGCCCTCTATGTTAAGAAGGTTTATTTGCTGAAACTGTTCGATGGTGGATTAATTTATTTTCTTTTGGGATCAGCACTCCCCCCGCTCTTTGCCAGGCTTTGGGGATGACTTGCTTTTCCCACGCAACCCTCATGTTCCTCCAGGGGAATTTCAGAATATCCGGGGCATTCTTGTAGACACATTACGGAACACCGTTAAGGCCTGGGAAAGAGGCCGTTCTTGCCTTCTTCACTACCTCTTTCACCTCACTCAGCTTGGGAGGGCTGATGTCAAATTGATGTTGTGGGGGTGAGATTGGTGGGATGTCAGTGGGGCCAAGTATCGGTTCATCTTTTAACTCTGATCTGTGGATGCTTCTGATGTGTCCTTCAACCTCCTTTTTTGATGCTTCCAGGGATCTGCCTTTCTCTTTTGTGAAAATGCCTTTCACAAACTTAAAGGGATCTTTGTAGAAGTCTGTTCTTGTTTTTTTCAGTGTTTCCTTAAATTCTCCGCTCTGCGCAGCTTTGAGATCCTCCTTTTTAGGTCCTCTTGAAGGAGGTTGATGCCCTCCCTTCTGCTGTTGCTTTTATCCACAACTTCCTCAGGCCTCTTCTTTCTTCTCCAGGATTTCCTGGAGACGACGGGACTTAGGGGGAGGAGGCCTATCTTTCCAGCTGAGTTGTTCCTTCCCTCCAAATTTCTCCTTTCCATTGCTGTAGACTAGATCACCCATCTTCTCCAACATTTTCTGCTGATTCCTTGATTCCACTTAAGATTAGGCTCACATCTACATTGATGGTTTGGCACTCCTTGCTGTTAGATTTTGACCATTTCACCAACAGCTTGCGTCCTTGCATGTTCTCCACTTTACGATGTGCATGGTTGTGTCTTGAATTGAAGTACATGCCTTTAGAAAGGAGATGAGGAAGAATTGATTTAGTCAGAGGGTGGTGAACCTTTAGTTTTGTTTAGAGATACAACGCGGAAACAGGCCCTTCAATCCACCGCACTGACCAGCGACCACCGCACATTAACACTATCCTACATACACTAGGGACAATTTCCCCATACACCAAACCAATTAACCTCCATACCTGCAAGCGCTGTAAGTCAGCAACTCTACTGCTGCACCACCGTGGCTGCCCGGAATCCGGCATCCTTTGCCACAGAGGGCTGTGGAGGCTAAGTTAATGGGTATTTTTAAGCAAGAGATAGATAGATTCTTAATTAGTACGGATGTCAGGGGTTATGGGAGAAGGCAGGAGAATGGGGTTAGGATGAAGAGATAGATCAGCCATGATTGAATGGTGGAGTAGACTTGATGGTCTGAATGGCCTAATTCTGCTCCTATCAATTATTACCTTAGTCCTGAGAAACACCTTTGTAAATGCTGTCAGTGGACTTGGTTTACTTTTTGCGCTCATTTGCCTGAGAGTTACACATTTCTCTGTTTGGTCTGTAGGGTGTTTGTGAACAGGAGCCTGGCCCTCGAGAAGATTAAATGTTTTGGATTCGACATGGACTACACCTTGGCAGGTAGGGACCATCGGCATTCATATCTTTAACACCCCTGATTAAACTTTGTAACATCAGAGATCTATTGGGAGAATGACCTATGCAGATTACACTGAGGAACAGGGATGAGAAGAGCTCAGTGGAGATTCCAAGAGTTTCCCAGCTGCCTTCTTAGCAGGACAAGCTTTTCCCTTTGAGAATAGGGAAGATTCAAACAAGAGGACATGACTTCAGAATGAAGGGACAGAAGTTTAGGGGTAACATGAGGGAGAACTTCTTTACTCAGAGAGTGGTAGCGGTGTGGAATGAGCTTCCAGTGGAAGTGGTGGCAGCAGGTTCGTTGGTATCATTTAAAAATAAATTGAATAGGCATATGGATGAGAAGGGTATGGAGGGTTATGGTATGAGTGCAGGCAGGTGGGACTAAGGGAAAAAAGTTGTTCAGCACGGACTTGAAGGCCGAGATGGCCTGTTTCCGTGCTGTAATTGTTATATGGTTATATGTTATATGGTTATAGGAGTCAAGAGTGTTTTAGAAACATAGAAATTAGGTGCAGGAGTAGGCCATTCGGCCCTTCGAGCCTGCACCGCCATTCAATATGATCATGGCTGATCATCCAACTCAGTATCCCGTACCTGCCTTCTCTCCATATTGTCTTTTATCGTCTAATCTTTTATTGTCTAATGCACCAAAACGGAGCAGCACAAGGGGTTTATAAACATATTATTCATTAGATATTTAGAAAATAAACAACATATAGAAATATAACATATAGATTCAGGAACAGTTTCTTCCCAGCTGTTATCCACAACTAGAGTGAAGTCTAGAGCTACTATCTACCTCATTGGAGACCCTTGAACTATCTTTAATCGGACTTTACTGAACTTTATCTTGCACTAAACATTATTCCCTTTATCATGCATCTGGCTCGATTGTAATCATGTATAGTATTTCCACTGACTAACTAGAATGCAACAAAAGCTTTTCACTGTACCTTGCTGCAGGTACAATAAACTAAACTTGTAGCGGCACCAAACGTGGTCAGGAAAAGGCCAGACATCAGGCAGGTTCAAACAGTAGTTTTATTCAGGTGTTACGTTAGTTTGGTCCGCTAATGTAATTGTCATTACTGCTGTAGCTGAGCGAGGTTGCTCTCTGGAACTCAGCTACCTGTTGACTGGGCGGTCTCAAGGTGAGAATAGCTTAAGTAGCAGGACACTCCCCCTACTCCATGACGTCACGTGCCAGCCCTCGTAGCAACTGACGAGGGTTCGACCATAAGTGGTCTGTGTATCAGCTGACGCCACAAGCTGAAAATAAGTTCAATAAATAACGGGGAAAAAACAATTTATGCAGAAACCAAAACAAAGCCTAAATTTCCTAGTGCAATCATGGCAGTTCGGAGTTTAGTTGGGGTTTGTAGAGTCCAGCACTGTGGGCTGATAATGGGATGGTTGTTTAATTTTCAAATGAAAATAGATTTTCCATATGTATTAAGTTGCAAATCTTTTAGAATGTTCTACTCCAAACAGCTGTGAATGCTTAGTTTGTTGTCTATTAGTTCAAGTGTGGGATTGCAAGATTTCTGTATTGAGTCCTGGTGGTGCCTCGTTCAAAGATACTGCCTGATATGCTGAGCTCTTCAAGCATTTTCTGTTTTTATTTAAGTTCTAACCTCTGCAGTTTCTGCACATTTTCTGTATCTGGGATGATGTCTGCTGCAGAGTTGTTAGATGGGGAAATTCAAGGGAAAGGTATTCATGGATTGGGAACTCCACCACCCCTCAAAGGAAGAAAACAGCTCATGAGGCACCTGAAGGCCAAGGTCCAACAAAATAAAGCTGGTGGAAAGACCGCAGGAGGTCAAGTGACTTTGACTACCATGATGTCGGTGATTGTTTAACACTACGAAGATGATCTGTTGCACAATCATTCAATCCCCCCTCCCCCCCCCCCCCCCCCCACCTTGCTGAGAGCCACAAACAGAGGAGAGCTTATCATAGATAGTGACTGACTTAGTACCTAGGAAAATAGAGTGATACAGCATGGAAACAGGCCCTTCGGCCCAACTTGCCCACACCAGCCATAATGTCCCAGCTACACTAGTTCCACCTGCCAGCATTTGGTCCAGATCTCTCCAAACCCGTCCTATCCACGTATCTGTCCAACTGCTTCATAAACGTTGGGACAGTCCCAGCCTCAACTACCTCCTCTGGCAGCTTGTTCCATGCATCCACCACCCTTTGTGTGAAAAAGTTACCCCTCAGATTCCTTTTTTTTTAAATATATATATTTTTATTAGAGGCCATACGTATTACAAATAATTTTTTTTTTCAGATATACATATTACATCTTTCCAAAATTATATAAATATTACCAAGCCATATATATAGGCCTCAATTGTTTTTAATAGTGTGAAGAAGAAAAAAAAGAGTAAAGAAAGAATAGAGATTAATTTAAAGAGTGTGATTATAATTTTGATTAGAAGAGAAAAAGAGAGAGAAAAAAAACCCCTCAGATTCCTATAAAATCTTTTCCCCTTTGAAGATGTCATCAGCAGCAACAAATATGGAGAGGAACAAATTCTGAGCGAGAGTATACAACATCGATTGTCCCAATGCAATTTACTGAAACCATTTGACATTAGCCACATGAGGAGGCACAGGGGCGGCTTTACCCCAAGGATGGAAAATGGAGGAAAGACAGAATCAGAAACTCTGACCCAGACAAAGATAGCTAGTCATGCAGAGCCCTGGAACCATTTGGGCTCATGGAGCTAACGCCCCTATAATTGACATTGGGTATCACATGCGCGCACATAAGCCAATAGACAATAGGCGCATTCGGCCCCGAGCCAGCACCGCCATTCAATGTGATCATGGCTGATCATCCACAATCAGTACCCCGTTCCTGCCTGCTCCCCATATCCCCTGACTCCGCTATATTTAAGATCCCCATCTAGCTCTCTTGAAAGTATCCAGGGAACCAGCCTCCACTGCCCTCTGAGGCAGAGAATTCTACAGACTCACAACCTTCTGTGTTTCCTCATCTCAGTTTTAAATGGCTTACCCCATATTCTTAAACGGTGGTCCCTGGTTCTGGATTACCCCAAAATCGGGAACATGTGTCCTGCCCCAAGCGTGGCCAAACCCTTAATAATCTTAAATAAGATTACAATAAGATCCCTCTCAACCTTCTAAATTCCAGAGTGTACAAGCCCAGCTGCTCCATTCTCTCAGCATATGACAGTCCCACGATCCCGGGAATTAACCTTGTGAACCTACGCTGCACTCAATAGCAAGAATGTCCTCCCTCAAATTTAGAGACCAAAACTGAACTCAATACTCCAGGTGTGGTCTCACTTGGGCCCTGTACAACTGCAGAAGGACCTCTTTACTCCTGTATTCAACTCCTCTTATTATGAAGGCCAACATGCCATTCGCTTTCTTCACTGCCTACTGTACCTACATGTTTACTTTCATTGACTGATGAACAGGGACCAAGGCAGGGATCATTGATGTGTATTACAAATAGCTGCAGTCCCGTATTAAGCCTTGCGATACCCCACTAGTCCATGCCTGCTATTCTGAAAGGAACCCGTTAATCCCTTCTCTTTGTTTCCTGTCACTACCTCCTAATGGCTCCATTACCTCGTTTCCCTTATCAAATCCAGTTCTTTACTCAACACTAAATCCAGAATTGCCTTCTCCAGTAGGCTCCAGTACAAGCTGCTCTAAGAATGCATCACAGAGACACTCCACAAACTCCCTTTCTTGGGGTCCAGTACCAACCTGATTTTCCCAGTCTACCTGCATGTTGAAATCTCCCATAATAACCGTAGCATTACCTTTTCGGACATGCCAATTTTAACTCTTGATTCAACTTGCACCCTATATCCAGGCTTCTGTTTGGGGGCCTGTAGATAACTCCCATTAGGGTCTTTTTACCCTTACAATTCCTCAGTTCTATCCATACTGACTCTACATCTCCTGATTCTATGTCACCCCTCGCAAGGGACTGAATTTCATTCCTCACCAACAGAGCTACCCCACCCCCTCTTCCCACCTGTCTGTCTTTTCGATAGGACGTATACTCTTGAATTTTCAGTTCCCAGCCCTGGTCCTCTTGCAGCCATGTCTCTGTAATTCCCTCAACATCATACTTGCCAATTTCTAACTGAGCCTCAAGCTCGTCCACTTTATTTATTTTACTTCACGCATTCATATACAGCACTTTGACTGCGATATTCACCTCCCCTCTCACACCGGTCACTATTGGCCCTGACCTTACTCTCCTATCCCTTCTCGAACTTTCCTTCCCAACAATTCGGGAGTCTTTTGTAACTTTTCCAGTATGCACTTTCCCTTTAACTCCATCTTTATACTCCCAATTTGTCAATCCCTCCCCCCCCGCTATTTAGTTTAATCCCACACGTGTACCCCTAGCAAACCTGCCTGCCAGAACGTCGGTCCCCCTCCAGTTAAGGTGTAACCCGTCCCTTTGGTACAGGTCACCCCTACTCCAGAAGAGATCCCAGTGGCCTATAAATCTAAATCCCTGCTCCCTGCACCAGCCCCTCAGCCACACATTCAGATCCCCTATCTCCCTGTTCGTCTCACAGCACGTGGTACTGGAAGCAATCCCGAGATAATCACCCTAGAAGTCCTGCTTTTCAGTCTTCTTCCTAACTCTCTAAACTCGCATTGCAGAACCTCCTTCCTCTTCCCGATGTCGTTCGTGCCCACGTGTACAACTACTGCCGGTTGTTCACTTTCCCTCTCGTGGATGTTCTGAAGTCGGTCTGTGATATCTTTAACCCTGGGAGGCAACAGACCATCCTCGAGTCTCGGCTGCCGCCACAGAATCTCCAGTCTGTACCTCGGACAATGGAGTCACTCACCACTATAGCTCTGCCGGACATCGGTCTCGTCTCATCGCTTGGGTTGGAGTCAATGACCTGTCCACCTGTCAGACAGGAAGCGTCATCTGCCCCGACAGCTCCCAAAAGGGTGTATCTGTTTTCATTAGGTACAGCCCCCGGGGTCTCCTGCACTCCACACTTACTCCTCGTTCTCACAGCCACCTTCCTTTGCTCTTCCTGTAGTCTTGGCGTGACAACCTCACTGTAGGTCTTGTCCAGGATACTCTCATTTTCCCAGATGTTCCTGAGGTCATCAAGTTGCTTCTCCAGTGCCCCAACATGGTCCTTCAGGAGCTGAACCTGGACACATTTACCACAGTTGTAGCAGCCAGAGGCACCATCAGTGTATCTGACCAGCCACATCCTGCAAGCATCACACTGAATCAGCTTACCCATCATGTTTTCACCACGTTATGTCCCGTCCTCTCCAACGTTTTTGCGTAGTCTCCCCTCCAAAGACTCTCGAACCAAAGACAGGCACTCCCCTCACAAGGGCACTTACCCACAGGTTGCTCCCCTGGAGCAACCTTGCTTATATTGGCTAATTAATTGCCTAATTTACCAATTCCTCAGTTTATCCCTGCTGCTGACCTTGAAGGTATGTATTCTAGGCTGGTCTCGCCCGTGTTTTTCTACTTTCCCTCTGACTCACCGACTTCCAGCCAATCCTAGCTCTCACTGCTTCTGGCTGCTCCCGGTCTCCCACCCTCACCCTCACCTTCAAGCCTCACACATCACATACAGAGCTCTGCTATCCACCTGATTTTGATCCTGACCTCCAGTGCCGTTTGTGATATGATTCAATATGTTTCCTGTGATAGTATGGGTTTCGCTAGGGTGTTCCAGTTTTCTCCCGTCTCAATGAACCTGCTGGTTTGTAGGTTAATTGGCCACTATAAAGTACTCCTCCTGTAGCTGGGTGGCAGAAGAGTCAGCAAGCTGTTAACGGCATATGAGAGGGAATCATTTACAGTAAAATAAGATGGAGAAATGGGATTGATTAGCCACATGGCTTCTTCCATTATGTGAGGAAATATGGGAAGCTGCACTAGCTGAAGGTTGAACATTGACTGTATTAAAGTGTCTACAGACAAGGGTAAGACTAAATCACTGGCAAGGCACTGATCAGTTGGAAATTTGGATGGAGAAATGGCAGATGGAGTTTCACCTGTACAAGTGTGAAGAGGTATATTTTGGGAGGTCAAAAGTAAAAGGAAAGTGTGCAGTAAATGGTGGAACTCTTTGGAGCATTGATGTATCAGGGAATCGTGGGGTTGAAATCCATAGCTCCATGTAAGGAGCAACATAAGTAGCTAGAATAGTAAAACATGTTTCGAGCAGTATAGAAGTATATCAGACTTTCAGAAGCACAGATAGATTAGTGGGTCAGAATCTTTTTCACAGGGTGGAAATGTACAGCACTACAGGGCATAGGTTTCAGGTGAGAGAGGGGATTTTGTAAAGAAATGTGCCAAACTGGAGTGATACAGTTTAGAGGAGTGAGGTTGACATCATGTTCGGCACACACAGTTTGGACGGAGGAAGCTGATCCCGTGATGTACTGTTTTAATGTACTATGTTCCATAAAATCAATTCTGCCTGAACAAGAAAATGAGATTCTGAATGGTATTAAAAAGGAAGTGATTTATATTCCAAATAGAATTTGAATTCAACAGCAGAAAATGATTTAAAAAAAACTAATTCAACAGCCCCACTAGTGCAGTCCATAGATCCCCAATGGCCACAGTCACCCACTTGGCTGCATCAATCTCCTCAGAATGGGAGCAAGTCATCCTTGACCCGAAGGAACTGCTTAAGGCAGCAATGCAGAATATTGAGAAGACAGTGGTGAAATAATTACTTGTGCTATCTTTGGCAGGAACTAGAATCTTAAATGTCACAATAAGACAGGAAATAAATTGGAAAATAACTCTTTGCTGAGTCAATTTAATTATTTTCTTTATGGCATTGCTGAAAGGCTGACCTGCTTATTGAAATGCATCTGACACCTCTGTGAAGATATTGAATTATTTTTCATTTTACAGTGTACAGATCTCCGGAGTATGAAGAGCTGGCTTTTCAGCTGATGGTAAATCACCTGGTATCCATCGGATATCCCCAGGGGTTGCTTCTCTACACCTATGATCCAACCTTCCCCACCAGGTAAAACTCGTCTCCTGCCTTCCATAATAAAAAGCGAAAAGATCGGAAATACTTAGCAGTCAGAGACTAGGTGCTGGTGAAAAGGCATCATTGAAATGTTAGTGTTACGGTTCTCTGCCTGACCTGAGTACTTCCAGCATTCTCTGTTGATGTTTCAGATTTCCAGCATCTGCTTTTTGCTTTGAAGTTCCTCTTTCACTGTTCACCCGGGACATTTTACAATCATAGACACAAAATGCTGGAGTAACTCAGCGGGACAGGCAGTATTTCACCCATTTCACCCATTCCTTCTCTCCAGAGATGCTGCCTGACCCGCTGAGCTACTCCAGCATTTTGTAACTATCTTCGGTGTAAACCAGCATCTGCAGTTCCTTCCTACACATATCAAAATCACACTGATATTTGGTATTTCATTTACCATTTCTCTTATGGGAGATGAGTACTACTACAATCTCATGAGAATCACTTTGCAGTGTCCAAGATAGAAGAACTTTAATTTGTAAAAGTTTCATATCTATGTAACTGAAAGTCTCATCTTGACCACTTCCTTTCTGCGTTGTATATTGATTTAGAAATAACGCTACCCTCTATCGCTATGATTTTTGGCCATCTTACTCACAGTCCTCCTCCGCTGAGGCAGCCCCGAGGATTTTTCCTGTGCTTGAAACGGCAATGGAAATGGAAATGAAATGAAAATGCAATGAGCTGTTTGGCCTGCCCTGTGCTTGAAACTGCAATAAAGAATCGTGTGGTCAGCAGATTCGTCTTCTTGCCTGTCAGTCACCATGAAGGTTGCGCCTCTATCTGGGGACGAGGAGAATAAAACCCCGCAGGCCGGGCATGAGTCAGTCAGCCCCGAAGCCATGAGTGAGAGTTGAGTCCAGAACTGTGAGTCCACAAGCCGTGAGTGAGTGAACTGTGAGTCCACAAGCCATGAATGAGTGAACTATGAGTCCACAAGCCGTGAGTGACTGAACTATGAGTCCGGAATTCACGGCGAGTCCGGAAGTCACGCTGAGTCTGGAAGTCGCGCCGAGTCCGGAAGTCGAGCCTGAGTCCCGAGGCCACAAGCCGTGAGTGACTGAACTGTGAGTCTACAAGCCGTGAGTGACTGAACTGTGAGTCCATAAGCTGTGAGTGATTGAACTGTGAGTCCATAAGCCGTGAGTGACTGAACTGTGAGTCCACAAGCCGTGACTGATTAAACTGTGAGTCCACAAGCCATGAGTGAGAGAACTCTGAGTCCATAAGGCTCACCACCCCTGCCCACACACCACCCATCCCCCTCCCCTCGCACACACCACACCCACCAATGACAGGCCATGGCAGCGCTCCCCCCCCCCCCAACTGGCCCCTTCCTGAAGCCGTCCCCCTCCCCCAGCTGCAGAGCGGTCCCGCCGGCCCCCAGCTGAAACCTCCCCATCCCCAGCTGCAGGACTAGCCCAAGAATACATTGGGCCCACAATGTCCATACTAGCCCTCTGGAAAACAGTCCCTTCGGCCCACAACACCCATACTTGCTCTCCAGAAAGCCCCCCCAACATTGGCCACCGCCTAAAGCTGTCCCCTTCCCCCGGCTGCAGGACGCTCCCGCCACCGGCCCCCGACAGCCCCGCCTGAAGCCAACTCCTTCCCCCGGCTGCAGAATGCAACAAGAGATGCAATTAGTTGTTTGGCCTACCCTGTGCTTGAAATTGAAATGGAAATTAACTGAAATTAGTTGTTTGACCTGCCCGAAACCACTAATCTCGGCCCACAAGGCCCCTATTAGCCAAGAAACCAGTCCCTAGCCCAAGGGGAGCCCATTTAAATGTTGTTGTACATGGTCCATGTTACAATTACAATAAAGAAACTATTAAGAGGAGCAACTTGGCCCAATAGGCCCCTGCCAGGCATGGGGAAGGGGTGGAGCGGGAGGGAAGGGAAGGGCATAGTCCCCTTGGTCCTCACCTTTCACCCAGCAACTTTCCAACTACAGATGTTAAGCTCACTGGCCTATAGTTCCCAGCAATTTCCCTGCAGCCCTTCTTGAATAGAGGCACAACATTTGCCACCCTCCAGTTTTCCGATACCTCTCCTGTATTTAAGGACGACTCGTAAATTTCAACCAGGGCTCCCGCAATTTCCCCTCTAATTTCCCACAATGTCCTTGGATATATCTGATCTGGCCCTGGAGATTTGTCTACCTTCAAACAAGTCAGTACCTTCAGTACTTCTTCGACAGCAACCCTGACTGCTCTCAAGACACTTCCAGTGACTGCTCCAGTTTCCTCCGTCCTACTGTCTTTATCCTCAGCAAATACAGAGGAGAAATACTCATTGAGGACCTTGCCCATCTCCTGTGGTGACGACAGAGGTGACCACTTTGATTCCTGAGAGGTCCCACTCTCTCTCAAGTTACCCTTTTTCCCCTTATGTATTTATAAAATACTTTGGGATTGTCCCTTAATGCTACCCACCAGAGCTATCTCCTGGCCCCTTTTTTCCCTGCTGAGTTCCTTTTTTAGTTTACTCCTTAGTTCCCGAAACTCCATCAGGGATGCACTTGATCCCAGCTGCCTGTACCTGTCCCATGCATCCTTGTTTTTGACTAACATCCCAATTTCCCTCGTCAGCCAAGCTTCCTTACGTTTGCCTGCTTTGCCCATCACTCTAACAGGGACATACACATGCTGAGCTTTCTTCAGTACACTTTTAAAAACATCCCACTTGGCCGATGTTCCTTTCCCTCTAATAACCTGCTCCAGTCAACTTGGGCGAGACCGTTTCTCATACCCTCAAAGTTGGCCTTACCCCAGTTGAGCATTTTAACTCGTGGACCCTCTCCGTCCCTATCCATATCTATCTTAAACCTCATCGAACTGTGGTCACTGGTCCCAAAAGGCTCCTCCACACACACTTCATTAACCTGCCCTTCCCATTTTCCCAATACTAGATCCAATGTTGCCCTCTCACGTGTGGGAGCCTCTAAGAAAACTCTCCTGAACACTTTTGAGGAATTGCACCCCATCTAAACCCTTCACACTATGATTTTCCCAGTCTATATTGGGAAAGTTCAAATCCCCTATACCAGTCCCAACAACCTTATTTGAACTGCAGCTGTCTGCAATCTTCTGGCACATTTGTTCTTCTAATTCCCGTTGACTATTCGGGGTTCTGTAGTACCCCCCCAACAAGGTGATCATCCCTTTCTTGTTCCTCAGCTCCACCCATACAACCCAACCAGACAAACCGTCCATAATGTCACCTCTGACATCCTCCTTAACCAACAATGCAATCCCCTCTCATTTTTCCCTGATCCCCTGAAGCTCCTGTACCCCGGAACATTGAGCTACCAGTCCTACCCCTCCCTTAAGCAGGTTTCATTCATGGCTGCAACGTCCCAGTGGCTCGTACCCATCCACGCCGTAAGCACGCCTGCCTTACCCGTCAGGCCCTTTGAATTAAAATACGTGCAGTTTAGACCAACCCTCCTTCATGGAGGGAGTTGGCCGTTCTGCCATTTAGAAATGTTCCAGGGTCTCAACCTGAAACATCGCCTATTCCTCTTCTCTAGAGATGCTGTCTGACCCGCTGAGCTACTCCAGCTTTTTGTGTCTATCTCCATACAGCTATGTTTAGACTGGGTTAGTGGGGGATTGTGGGCATTAGCAGGGTGCCTCCCTGGCCATGCCTTTCATTGTTACTTTAATCTCCCACAGCGGAGTCATCCTTCAGATATCTGTGCTGCCCTCATTGTGATCCCCAGTTTGTTCCCAAATGGAATTACTCCACCATTGGCAATAAGCCGTTAGCTCTGAAAATCCCAATGTAAATCAATCTTCCTCTCTATCTTCCTTTGAATCTTTACGTCACCCTTTAAAACCTACCTCTTTGGCCAAGCTGTTGACTATCTCCCCAAACATTTCCCGGAATCAGTGTTGATTTTTGTTTGATAACATTCTTGTCAAATTCCTTGTGGCATTTGCTAAGTAAATGTAAGGTGAATTTGATGGGCTTTCCTATTCCATGAGTTTGGGAGTTACAGAGTTCTTTGAAGAGAGAATAGGAAGAGGAAGAAGATATCTAAAAAGGGAAAGTCTGAGTCAAACAGGAGTCTACAATGCAAAGAGTGGGGAGAGATTGGGAATTGAAATCCAGGGAAGGAGAGATTTTTAAGCATTCATTCAAGTGGGATCAAGAGTCAAGATAGTTTTATTGTCATATGTCCCAGATAGAACAATGACATTCTTACTTGCTGCAGCACAACACAATATGTAAACATAGTACACTGTACACAATATGATAAACGAGAGAGAAAAAAAGGTTCAGTGTGTATATATACACATACTCACAAGTACACACACATAGATTACATGTGTACACAGATACACATACACACATACTCAAAAAGCAAACAATAGTAGTGCAATAATAATAATAATAATAATCTATTGTAGTTCAGAGCTTATTTGAGGTTGTAGTGTTTAATAGCCTGATGGCTGTAGGGTAGAAGCTGTTCCTGAACCTGGACGTTACAGTTTTCAGGCTCCTGTACCATCTTCCTGATGGCAGTGGTGAGATGAGTGTGTGGCCAGGATGGTGTGGGACTCTGATGATGGGTGGGAGGGCGGCGCGACTCTCGTGACTTCCGTGGGTGGGCAGCGCGACTCTCGTCGCAGCGGCCTCTGCAGTCCGTCTGTCTTTTTTTAATTTTTTTGTCTCGTTGAGTGTAGTTGGTGTTTTTCTTTTAACTGGATATGTGTGGGGGGGTGGGGGCAGGGTGGGGGAAACCTTTAAAATCTTTTCCCTGTACAGAGGACCCCACCTTTCCTCTGTCGGGTCTCCATTGCCGTTGGGGCCCAGCACCGTGGAGCGGCCTCCAACCGGACCTGGGGCTGCGGGCTACTCACCGTCGTGGAGCTGGCCGGCTTCGGAACGAGAGGAGCTGTGGTGGCACGTTGCTGCTGCCCGACCCCGGAGATTCGGAGGCTCCAGCTGCAGGCCGGTGGACGGTAACACTGGGAGCTCATGGGTCTCTGGTGGGAGACCGCTTTTCGGAGCTCCCGCAACGGCAACTTCTCCCGCCCGAGTTGCGGGGTTGAAGACGACCTGGAGCGGGGCCTTACATCGCCCCGCGCTGCTTTAATGGCCACGGGACTTGCTAGCACCCGCCGACGACTCTAACATCAAGACCCGGAGCGCAGCCTTGTATCGCCCGGTGCGGCCTGAATGGCCGCGGGACTTACCATCGCCTGCCAGGGTCTTTGACTCTGACATCGGGAGGAGAATGGGGAGTGCAGGGGAGAGATAAGACTTTGCCTTCCATCACAGTGAGGAGGAGCTGCACTGTGATGGATGTTTGTGTAAATTGTATTGTGTCTTGGTTCTTTTCTTGTTTGTATGACTGCAGAAACTAAATTTCGTTTGAACCTCAATGAGGTTCAAATGACAATAAACGGTATTGTATTGTATGATGCTAACTCTAGTAAATCCCGTAATGGCCGCCTCGCCAACAGTCTGTCTCGTCTCTTCTCTGGTTTTATTATTTTAAGTATGTCTTAGATGTATGTTTTAATGTTTCTTGGTATATTTTATGTGGGGGCTGGGGGGGTGGGATTCTGTCTCTTACCTCGACGGTGATGCGATTTTTCTCCATGTCGCATCTCAGCCCACCCCCCGTGGCCTATAACATGGAGTGATGCGGCCTTTCCTGGAGACCAGCCCGGAGCTTCAAGCGCAGCGGGCGATCCTTCACCGAGGAACGGCAGCAAAGGGCCTGTGGACTTTGACACCGTGAGCCACGGTCTCAAGAAGTGGCCGACACGGGAGCTCCATGCCACGGAGTGTTCCGATCCGTCCCGACGCCGGAGTTTTGATCATCCTGATGCGAGGACGTTAACATCGGACCGTCGGCAGCGGCAAGTGCCGAACAAGTGCGGAGGGTTCGGCCCCGACCACAGGTGAACAATGGACGAAGATGACTGAACTTTATTGCCTTCTATCACAGTGAGGAATGTGGATTCCACTGTGGTGGATATTGATGTTAAATTTTATTTTATGTGGCTGTGTGTATTGTTGCTTTTCACTTCGTATGGCTGTATGGTAACTCACATATCATTGTACCTTAATTGGTTAAGTGACAATAAACACGAACTTGAAGCTTGATGGTGGGGAGGTCAGAGCCGATGATGGCCTGGGCAGTGTTCGCAATCTTTTCTGCTCCTGGATGTTCATGTTGCCAAACCAAGCCACGATGCAACCAGCCAATATGCTCTGTACTGTACACCTGTAGAGGTTCAAGAGAATCTCCTTAATCTTCTCAGGAAGTAGAGGCATTGATGTGAATGTTCCACTTGGCTCTTGCCAGCTATTTGCAACAAAGTGTGCTCAATGCCATCTTGGGAGTGGTGGTTCATCAGTGTGTTCTGGCTGGAAAATGCTCCGTTTCAATTTCACACAAGTGGTGCCAAGGAGTACTTGAGATTTCTTTATGATTATGGTTCATACAGGGAACCATCCAGCTACAAAATAACACGACAGGAGCAGGGTGGGTCAGGTAGCACTTTAGCCACATCAGCAAGATCATGATCATGACTAATCCAAGCAGGGCCTCAACCCTAGAGAACCAATCAGTTCCCATCTACCAAAACTCTCCTCCACCTGGCTGGACATGTCCTCTCCCTCGATGACTTCTCTTTTGACTCCTGTCACTTTCTCCAAGTTAAAGGTGCATCCAAGGACACACGCATGAGCCTCATGGAGTCATAGAGTGCTACAGTGTGGGAACAGGCCCTTCAGCCTAACATGCCCACACCGGCCAACACGTCTCGGCTACACTAGTCTCGCCTGCCCGCGTTTGCTCCATATCTCTCCAAACCTGTCCTATCCATTTACCTGTCTAACTGTTTCTTAAATTTTGGATAGAGCCTGCCTCAACTACCTCCTCTAGCAACTTATTCCATACACCCACCACCCCGTGTGTGAAGGGTGCCTTCCCTTTTGTTGGTTACGTCAAGCTCGTGCAGGACTCATTGATTTAATTAACTATACCTCTTGTACCCTGCCTTCAAATTCACTTGGACTACCTCTGACACCTCTCTCTCCTTTCTTGATCTTTCTATTTCCATCACAGGGGACGGACTGTCGACTGATGTCTGAAGAAGGGTTTCCTATTTCCTTCGCTCCATAGATCATAGATGTTGCTGCACCCGCTGAGTTTCTCCAGAACTTTTGTCTACCTTCGAATTTCCAACATCTGCAGTTCCTTCTTAAACATTCTGCTACAAATCCACTGACTCCCATCCCATCACAATGAATGGCGGTGTTGGCTCGAAGGGCCGAATGGCCTACTCCTGCACCTATTTTCTATGTTCCTATGTCTCTGCCACACCAGCTCCCAAGATGAGTTTTTCTGGAACATCTGAGATGCCCAGTTTGTTTATTAAACAGGGTTCCCCCTCACCCCGCTATCATAGATGGGTCCATCACTCACGTTTCCTCTGTATCCCGTAGTTTTGCTCTCGCTCCTCCTCCCCTCAGATACAACAAGGGTAGATTTCCCCTGGTCCGCAACAATCACTCTGCAACAGTCCTTCCACATCAAAGTGATCCCACCACTTGTCACATCTTTCCATCTCCACCCCTTTCCACCTTCCGCAGAATCTGCTGCCTTGCAACTTCTTGGTTCATTCATCCCTTTCCACCCAAACCACTCCCCCCCCCCCCCCCCCCAGCTACTTTCCCTTGCAAACGCAGGAGATGTTACACCTGTCCCAATACCTCCTCCCTCACATCCATCCAGCGACCTCAGCAGTCATTCCAGGTGACTCAGAGGTTGACGTAAATCCTCTCCGACCTCATCTACTGCATCGTGTTCCCGATGGGTCCACCTTTACAACAGCCGCTCAGTCCTCCTAGGCCCGTTGAATCTCCCGGTTGCTAACCACTTTAACTCCCCTTTCCTTCCCATGATGACTTTTCTGAACTGAGACTCCTCCATTCCCAGAGTGAGGCCCATCAAGTCTATTCTGCCAACGGTAAAACCATTAAATTCTCCAATTTTAAGTAACCGACTTTCAATCAACCACCCCTACCTCCCCCCTTCCGTTCCACCACTCTTCCCTGTGCCCCACCCGAACTCCTACCAATTTCTCCCATCACACTCCCATTTCACCCACATTCCTTCCTCTAGCTTCACAATTCACATTTCTTCTATCATTTCTCACAATGTTTGCCATTTTACCTTTGGCTTTTGTCCAACCATCTGGCTATCAAATGCCTCCATCACCTGTATCCACCTATCATTTACCTGACTTTGTCCTGCCTTTCCTCTCTTCCAGCTTTTCTCTCCCACTCCACAACACACCACAATCAGTCCGAAGAAGATTCCCATCCCAAAACAACATCTATTCATGTTCTCCAGACCTGGCCCGCTGAGTTACTCCAGAACTTTGTGTCTCATTTTGTAAATAAGCATCTGTGGTCCTCTCAACCCCACCTTCTTGATCTCTCCCCATGCACTATGATTCCTGTGTAGTGTACAAGGTTAATTCCCGGAATGGCGGGACTGTCATATGCTGAGCGGCTGGGCTTGTACATTCTGGAATTTTGAAGGATGAGAGGCGATCTCATTGAAACATATGATTGTTAAGGGTTTGGACACGCTAGAGGCAGGAAACATGTTCCCGATGTTGGGGGAGTCCAGAACCAGGGGCCACAGTTTAAGAATAAGTAGAAAGCCATTTAGAACGGAGACGAGGAAACACTTTTTCTCTGCCTCAGAGGGCGGTGGAGGCAGGTTCTCTGGATGCTTTCAAGAGAGAGCTAGATAGGGCTCTTAAAAATAGCGGAGTCAGGGGATATGGGTAGAAGGCAGGAACGGGGTACTGATTGGGGATGATCAGCCATGATCACATTGAATGGCAGTGCTGGCTCGAAGGGCCGAATGTCCTACTTTTGCATCTATTGTCTATTGTCTATTGTAAATGTCTGGCAGTTCCCGCCTTGAAACTGTTTATTGACACCAGTTACACAGATAGCCCTTCAGAATCTTTAGTAAGATCATCTTTCATTTTTCTAAATTCCAATCACAAACTGTCTCAATCTTTTCTTCATATGTCAAACTTTTCATTTCTGGAATCAAACTAGCTATCCTTCCCTGAACTGTCTCCAATGAAAGCATATCTTTCCCTGAATATGGAGACCAAATTGTACACAGTTCTTCATTTGTGGCCTGTAGTTACATCAATACTTTCACACTCCACACCCCTTGCTATAGATGCCAAATCTCATTAGCCATTCTAAGTACTTGTTCTGCACACTAACATTTGCATTTCATAAGATCATGTCACAGGAGCAGAATTAGGACGTTCGGCCCATCAAGACTCTTCTGCCATTAAATCGTAGCTGAGCCATCTTTCCCACTCAACCCCATTCTCCTGCCTTCTCCCCATAGCCTTTGGCACTCGCACTGATCAAGAACTTGTCAATCTGTGCTTAAACAAACCCATGACCTGGCCTCCACAGCCGTCCGTGGCAATGAATTTCATTGGTTCACCATCCTGGCGAAGAAGAAATTCCTCCTCATCTCCTTTCTAAAGGTATGTCCTTTTATTCTGAGGTTGTGCCCTCTGGTCCTCGACTCTCCCACTTGTGAAAACATCCTTTCCACATCCAATCTATCCAGGTGTTTCAATATTTGGTAAGTTTCAATGAGTCCCTCACAGCAGCAAACCTCCCTGCAAGGATGTTGGGGCCCCACCAGTTCAGGTGCAAATCATACCTCTTGTACAGGTCACCACTGCCCCACAAGAGACCCCAGCGGTCCAAACATTTGAATCCCTATCCCTTGCACAGCCACACATTCACCTGTCCGCTCCTCTTATTGCTACCCTCACTAGCACGTGGCACAGATATTAATCCAGAGCCTGGAAGTTCCTCATTTTAACCTTTTGCCCAACTCCCTATGTTATGCACAATAAATTCTGACCGCGCACCCTACCCCCCTTATAAAATGTTCTGCAGCCACTCCGAGACGTCCGGGCCCCTGGCACCAGAGAGGCAACAGACCATCCTGGATTTCTGTTTGCTGCCACAGAATCTCCTGTCTGTCCCACAAACTATTGAGTCTCTTATCACAATGGCTATGCTGGCCTCACCTTACCCCACTGTGCCTTAGAGCCAGGCTCCCTGCCACATACCTGGCTTCTGCTGCTCTCCCCCTGAATGGTCTACCCCTCAACAGCATCCAAGTGTTTGTTTTCCTGTTTTGCCACAGAAGATTCCTGACTCTTTTCCTACTCCATTTCCTGGTGGTCACCCACCTACGTGGAAACCCTAGATTCTGTTCCACTGTAACATTTTATTGTCTCACTCTATGTAAAGAAAAATTTACATTTCAGTCTTTCACATTTCTGCATTTTTCCTCATCATACTCAAATTTCAAACTTCTTGCCCACTCACTTAATTTGTCGATATCCCTTCAGGCCATTTATGTCTGTCGCATGTTTGCATTATGTGCATGTTGAGTGGATGCCCTTCATTCAACGTGTAGGTCGGATCATGACTGCTCTTGCTCTTTGTTTAGCTTTCAAAAAGTGACCTCAGTAACATATCCATGTCCAGAATGAACCCTTCCCTTATCTCAATCTATAATAGTGCAAACAGTGATCTGAGTGCACATTAAGAGTTTTATGCAAACACTTCAGAGCTTGAGCAACTTTTCTCAGTCATAGGTTGAGTTCAATGACTTTGTTACTTGGATTTTCTCTAAAGATAACCGTTGGATTATCAATGATTAAATGAAAGTCCAATTGATGAACCACTTTCTGAATCAAACAAGAAATGTGCATGGATCAGGGAAAATGTATCAAGGAAAATGATAGGCATGCATCAGGGAAAATGTTGAGAATAATATTCAAATAATTCAGCCAGGTCATCAGTGTTTCGTGCCAAACCTCTCAAATGTATATTACAGGGCCCTCCATAATGTTTGGGACAAAGACCCGTCATTTATTTATTTGCCCCTGTGCTCTACAATTTGAGATTTGCAATAGAAAAAAAACCATGTGGTTAAAGTGCACATTGTCAGGTTTTAATAAAGGCCATTTTTATACATCTTGGTTTCACCATGTAGAAATTATAGCAGTGTTTATACATAGCCCCCCCCCCCCCCCATTTCATGGCATCATAATGTTTGGGACACAGCAATGCCATGTAAATGAAATAAGTCATGTTTAGTATTTTGTTGCATATTTTGGGTAGTACCTTCTCTCCTCCATACTTTGCTCTTGCCATCACTGATATAAGTTAATCTTTGTCTCATCTGTCCACGAGACCTTTTTCCAGAACTGTGGTTGCTCTTTTAAGTACTTCTATATACGCTTTTAACCAAACTGTAACCTGGCCATCCTGTTTTTGCGGCTAACCAGTGGTTTGCATCTTGCAGTAGTTCTGTTCATGAAGTCTTCTGCGGACAGTGGTTGTTGACAAATCCACACCTGACTCCTGAAGAGTGTTCCTGATCTGTCGGACAGGTGTTTGTGGATTTTTCCTTATTATAGAGAGAATTCTTCTGTCATCAGCTGTGGAGGTCTTCCTTGGCCTGCCAGTCACTTTGCGATTGTGCTCTCTTTCTTCTTATTGATGTTCCAAACAGTTGATTTTGGTAAGCCTAAGGTTTGGCTGATGTCTCTAACAGCTTTATTCTTGTTTCTCAGTCTCATAATGGCACGTACAGCAGGCAGTGAAGAAAGCAAATGGCATGTTGGCCTTTATAACAAGTCGAGTATAGGAGCAAAGAGGTCCTTCTGCAGTTGTACAGGGCCCTAGTGAGACCACACCTGGAGTATTGTGTGCAGTTTTGGTCCCCTAATACGAGGAAGGACATTCTTGCTATTGAGGGAATGCAGCGTAGGTTTACAAGGTTCATTCCCGGGATGGCGGGACTGTCCAATGCTGAGAGAATGGAGCAGCTGGGCCTGTACACTCTGGAGTTTAGAAGGATGAGAGGGGATCTTATTGAAACATATAAGATTGCTAAGGGTTTGGACATGCTAGAGGCAGGAAACATGTTCCCGATGTTGGGGGAGTCCAGGACCAGGGGCCACAGTTTAAGAATAAGGGGTAAGCCATTTAGAACGGAGACGAGGAAACACTTTTTCTCACAGAGAATTGTGAGTCTGTGGAATTCTCTGCCTCAGAGGGTGGTGGAGGCCAGTTCTCTGGATACTTTCAAGGGAGAGCTAGATAGGGCTCTTAAAGATAGCGGAGTCAGGGGATATGGGGAGAAGGCAGGAACAGGTTACTGATTGGGGATGATCAGCCATGATCACATTGAATGGCGGTGCTGGCTGGAAGGGCCGAATGGCCTACTCCTGCACCTATTGTCTATGTCTATTGTCTATTTGACATTGGCACAACTTTAGTCCTGTTGATAAACTGCAATAAAAGTTTCCAAAAGTGATTGAAAGACTGGAGGAAAGACTAGGTGCTGAGAACTCTCGTATACCTGCATTAAGGAGGGATTTAAAAACACCTGAGCAATTACAAACACCTGTGAAGCCATGTGTCCCAAACAATATTGTGCCCTGAACTGGGGGGGAATATGTATAAACACAGCTGTAATTTCTACATGGTGAAACCAAAATATATAAAAATACCATTTAATAAAATCTGACAATGTGCACTTTAACCACATGTAATTTTTTCTATTACAAATCTCAAATCGTGGAGTACAGAGGCAAATAAATATAGGATGGGTCTTTGTCCCAAGCATTATGGGGGGCACTGTACATTGTCACACTGTGAAACGCCAGTAAAAATTGTTTCTCTGAATTTAGAATAATTATTTTAAATAGCTCTTTGGCAAAGGTAGGTTTTGTTACCTGGACCATGTCTGCTTCTCTGTTTCTGAAAACCCGTGAATGAGGAAGCCAATAATTGGCGGGGACGGTGTGAGGGGGGGGGGGGGGGGGTCGTGTGAGGGTGGCGGGGTGGTGGGGGGTGGGGATAGAGGGATGGGTGGCACATTGTGGGCCAATATTCTTTTGTCAGCTGTAAAAGGGGAGACTCAACCTCACACGAAGATGTATAATTACCATTAATATCCAACATAGAAAACTGCATAACATTTCCACATGTGAAAAACTAGAAATGTGCCAAGCCAGTGATGTATCGCAAGGTATGAAAGGGGCGGTTTAGAAAAAGTTAAAACAATGGATAATAATCAGAACAATTGTCGATTAATCATGATAAAATGTAATGAAGATATGTGGGGCAAGTTTTTTTACACAGATAGTAGTGGGGGCTTGGAAAGCATTGCCAGGGTTGGTAATGGAGGCAGATACCATAATGGCATTTAAGGGCCTTTTAGATAGGCGCATGGATATGCAGGGAATAGAGGGATATGAGAGAGATATAGAGAGATAAGATAATTTCAATTTAGTATTATGTTCAGTACAAACATTGTGGGCCAAAGGGCCCGTTTCTGTGCTGTACTGTGCTGTGTTCTATAAATGTAGGATTTAGCCTAAATGATTGAGCTAAACACCTACAGAAAAAGGCATAGAACATAAATCTGGAATAAAACAGGCAGTGTCTGTGGAAAGAGAAACAGAGTTAACATTCAACTGATGATCTTTCATCAAAAGCTTTTGCTTTGATCCAGTTATTACAGTGACGAATTTCATTGGATAGGCTACATAATGATGGAAAATGTTAACATGATTTCCTTCAGGCACCTTCTCAGATAGGGTCTGAGATCTAAAGTTCCTTCAGATCTCTATTTGATGGATGACGGATTAAGAAATGGGAACGGCAAATGAACGCAGGGCAAGGATAGGTACGGGCGACAAGGACATTATAACCATTGTGGAAAGATGGCTAAGCAGGTACATGGCTGGCTTTTACATTCCTGCCTACAGGTGCTGCATGAGAGATAGAGGAGAGGTTTTACTGATTATGGAAAAGGTTACAGCAATCGCTTGAGATGACAATACTGATGGTTCATCCAGTACAGCTGTGTGAGCAGAGAAATGAAAAGGGGATGTTTACCTTGTTTGGAATGTACTATCGGCTCCAAGCCAAACCAGGTTGTCGTAATAGGGGATTTTAACTTCCCCAATGAACACTGGGAATGCCATATCATCAAGGGCTTTGACAGAGTGGAATTTGTCAAATGTGTTCTGGAACGTTTCCTTAACCAATATGTAGAGGGCCCTACAAGGAACTACAAAGCGACACTTTCAGAAGGGCCCGTGACTGAAGTGTCAGTGGGTGAGCCTTTCTTTTTCCAGCGACCACAGTTCTATTAGCTCTAAACTAGTACTAGACCAAGTGGGACCTGTTGGGTCCCTGTCACATGGGAGGCCTGGTCCCCAAACGCAACCTGTTCCCCAATGCAATATTCCACCACTCACCAGTTCCCCCCAAAGCAATATTGCACCACTCACGCATAGCCCCCAACTGCGCAGGCACGGCTAATTTTCCCTCTTCACTCAGCACTCCCTCCCCCTCCTCTTCACCCTCCCTCTTCTTCCCCCTCTCCTCCTCCCCTCCCCAATCCCTCCTTCCCTCTCCTTTCCCCTACCCTCAGTCACTCCCTCCCTCCCACCATAACTACTCTACCTTCCCTACCCTCCTCCTATCCCTCTATCCCCCACTCCCCACCTCCTCCTATACCCCCCCCACTATCCTGACATCCCCAATTGCCCTCCTCCCCCTCTATTCCCCCTCCTCCCCCACTCTCCTTACCTCCCTTACTTTCTCCCTCTCCCTCTCCCTCCCTACCCCTTCCTTTCCCTCAATCCCACCACTCTCCCTCCTCAACTCCCAAGGATCTTTCCCCTCTCCTCCTCCCCCAATCCCTCTCTCACCTCTCCTCCCCTCTCCTTTCCCTCCCTCCCTTCCTCCATAAAAAGCAGCATCTGCAGTTCCTTCCTCCACAGGCCATTCGTTGTTAGCTGTGGTTTAGATCCCGTTGACTAGACGATTGGACCAGTTTGCATTGTGTGTGTGTGTGAGTTACTCAAACTCTGCGGAAACTGCTCAGCCACCCTGCAACCCGACTCCTCCCTCCCTCTGCCCACTCCAGCTCAGCCACCGCTCGGCCCATCCCTGTCCTGTCCGATTGCCAGCTGCTGCTGCTCGTTGCCGCTGCAGGGCTGCAGGGGTTGGGGGGGATGGAGTCGGTGTTTGTCACGGTGGACACCATGGGTTTCGATGAGCTGGTGGAGAAGGTCTCCTCCAAGAAGGCCGTGAGGGTGAGTTATCGCAATGGTGGTGGCGGCGGAGGAGACGGACCCGGGGGACGGGTAGATGGGACCGCCATTGCCGCAGAGGGTGGGCGGGGGAGAGGGGTGAGTGATGAGGGAGAGAGAGACGGGGGCCAGGGCGTCCACTGGGCCTCCACTGACCCCCCCCCCCCCCCCCCAGCGCGGCCATCGCCGGTGGTGGGGGAGACGAAAGACAAGTTACTGTGAGGAGGGGAGAGAGGAGTTTGTGAGTGAGGCGAGGCAGGAAGGGGCGTTGCCATCCCGTCCGTGGCATTGACTGACAGGACAAGAGACCAATCTGCGTGGCGCTGACTGAAGGATTCTACGCACGCGCGGTTTTTAAGATTTTTAAACCTCGATAGCTTTTACAATATACCACCAATCGGAACAAAACTTATTGCACTCACAGCACAGGACGGTGAATAACCTGGCAAAAAAATCATAGCACTATCGCGCACCATTTTTGCGTAAATACAAAAACCCCGCAAACCGGAAGAGCACAAGGTCAGAGTTTTAGAGATAGATAAATGGATGGATGGATGGATGGATGGATGGGTTGATGGATAGATGGATGGATGGATGGATGGATGGATGGATGGATAAGGATAAGGCTGGTCTACAAATAAAGTTCTGAATTGGGGCAAGGCCAACTTGGATGGTATTAGAAATAAATTTGCAAAGTTCATTGGAGTAGGTTTGTAGGCAAAGGGGCATCCGGAATGTGGGGCGGTTTTAAAGATATAATGGTGAGAGTTCAAAGCATAGTCCTGTTAACGTGAAGGCTTGGCAGGTGGGCGTAAAGAAGCCGATGAGGAGAGAACTTGAGGCTCCGGTCAGGAATAAAGAGGAGGCACGGGCAGGTATCGGCAGCTGGGATCAAGTGTATCCCCGGAGGAGTTTAGGGGACTGAGGACTGTACTTAAGAAGGAAACCAGGAGGGCAAAAAGGGCACAAGAGATAACTCTAGCAGATAAGTTTGAGGAGAGTCAAAGGTTTACGCACATTTTGGGAAAGAGAGTAGTTCGGGAGAGAGCAGAGCCCCTCTTTTGTTGCATGTTATCCAGTCAGCAGAAAGACAATACATGATTACAATCGAGCCATATACAGTGTATATGATTTTGGAAAAACGTGTAGTGATAGGTAAAGCCAGCAAAGTCCGATCAAAGATATTCCGAGGGTCACCAATGAGGTAGATAGTAGTTCAGGACTGCTCTCTGGTTGTGGTAGGATGATTCAGTTGCCTGATAACAGCAGGGAAGAAACTGTCCCTCAATCTGGAACAGTATGTTTTCACACTTCTATACTTTGTGCCTGATGGGAAAGGGGGGAAGAGGGAGTGGCCAGGGTGCGACTCATCCTTGATTATGCTGCTGGCCTTGGCAGCATGAGATATAAGTCAAATCTATGTTTCTATGAGTCAATGGGAGGGAGGTTGGTGTGTGTGATGGTCTGGGCTGCTTCCACAATTCGCTGCAATTCCTTGTGGTCTTGGATGGAGCTGTTCCCCAACCAACCTGTGATGCATCCTGTTAACATGCTTTCTCTGGTGCATCTGTAGAAGTTGGTGAGAGTTGTCGGGGACATGCCGAGCTTCCTAAGCCTTCAAAGGAAGTAGAGGCATTGGTGTGCTTTCTTGGTCGTTGCTTGTGGTCTTTTTATAGCGGGTGGGAACCTCAGAACGGAATAGGAAAAGATGAAATGTCCGTGAATAATCCCGCTAGCTGGTCCGCACAGCTACTAAGGACAAGGCCAGGAACTCTGTCTGGGTCAGTTGCTTTTTGTGGGTTTACCTTCAGGACGGCCGATCTAACCTCTGCAACACTCACCCTAGGTAGAGGCACACTTGAGTCTGTGGAGCCCAGTGTCTCCGCTCTGTCAGCCTGCTCAAAGCGAGCAGAGAAAGCATTCAGTTCATCGGGTAGGGTCACACTATCACCAATGATATTGCCTGACCTTGCTTTGCAGCCAGTTATAGTATTCGGACCTTGCCACATTCTCTGTGTGTCCAAGTGATTACACTGGGACTCAAATTTGTCCCGGTATTACCTCTTGGCATCCTTGATGGCAATCAGAGATCATTGCAGGCCTTCATGTACTGCTTCGGATTGCTTGACTTGTGTGAAGCAGACCTGGCCTTAACCTGTGAATGTACCTCGCGGTTCATCCAAGGTTTCCATCATCATCCATGATTGACTTTGTCGGCACGCAGTCTTCCACACATTTGCTGATAAAGTCAGTCACGGCAGTGGCGTACTCATTCAGGTTAGCTGCGGAATCCATGAATATGGACCGGTCCACTAACTCAAAGCAGCCGCGTAAGATGTTATCCGCGTCCGTTGACCAACATTTCACAACTCTCTGCACTGGAACCTCCTGCTTGAATTCTTGTTTGTAGGTAGGGAGTGGAGGCACAGCTAGGCGACCAGACTACACAGAATGTGGTTGAAGGACAGAGCGGTAGTGAGATGATGTGAGATGAACCAACCATAGATGAACCAAAGCGTTCATCTATATGAGGAGCCGCACCAGATGAACTGGGTCATCAATGAGCATTTCCCCTCTGCTTTTACCTTGGAGAAAGACATGAAGATTGAGAAACTTGGGACAATTAGTGTAGATGTCTTGAGGACAGTCCATGTTGCAGTCGTGGAGGTGCTGCACATCCTATGGCACATGAAGCCACTTTCCCATAAATCTCCCAAACCTGATCAAATATATTGGAGGACACTGTGGGAAGCTAGAGAAGAAATTGCAGGAGCCCTGGCTGAGATAAATGAATCATCATTTGACATGAATGAGGTGCCGGAAGACTACAAGGTGGTTAATGTTGTGCCTCTATGTAAGAAGGGTTGAGAGGAAAAAAGCTGTGAACTATAGATCAGCGAGCCCAATATCTGTGGTAGGTAAGTTACTAGAGAAGATTCTGAGGGATAAGATATATATACATTTGTATAGACAGAAGCTATCAGGGATAGTCAATATGATTTTGTACTTGAGAGATCATGTCTCACGAATTTGATTGAGTTTTATGAAGAAGTAACCAAGAATGTTGATGGCAATGCGATGGCCGTTGTCTTTATGGACTTCAGTGAGGCCTTTGATAGAATTCCACATGGTGCTCTGGAAGGTTAGGTCGCAGGGCATCCAGGGAGAACTAGTTGCCTGGATGCAGAATTAGCTTCATGGAAGGAAGCAGAGGGTGGAAGGTTGTTTTCTGACTGGAGGTCTATGACTAGTGGTGTGCCTCAGAGATTGATGCTGAGGCCATTGCTCTTTATTGAATATTTAAAATGATGTAGATGAAAATGATTAGTAAGTTTGCAGCTGAGACCAAAGTAGGTGGCATCATAGACAGTGAAGTGGGTTATCAAAAATTACTGCATGAGCTTGATCAGCTGGGCAAGTGGGCTAATGGAGTTCAATGCTGATAATTGTGAGGTGTTGCATTTTGGAAAGTCAAACCAGGGAAGTCTTCACAGTGAATGCTAGGCCCCTGGGGGATGTTGTAGAGAAGAGGGATTTAGCAGTACAAATGCACATATTCTGAAAGTGGCAAAGAAGGCTTTTGCTTCATTGGCTTTCATCGTTCAGGATAGTGAGTGTAGAAGTTGGGACATACTAACAGTGGTACAAAACATTGGGAAGGCTGCATTTGGAGTATTGTGTTCAGTTTTGATTACCTTGCTATAGGAAAGGTGTCATTAAGCTGAAAAGAATACAGTGATGGTGCCAGGACAAGGGCTTGAGCCATTGGGAGAGATTGGACAAGCTAGGAATTGAAACCTTGGAGCGCAGGATAGAAAGGAGTGATTTTATAGTGTAGTAGACCAAGCGTGGACCCGCTCCCCCAACGCAATATTCCACCACTCGCCCATACATGAGGCGATGTGCAGTAAAGATGGCGATCCCGGCCCAGCAAGCCTCCCCCAATTCCGCAGGCACGACTGCCGCGTTCAAACTTGTGCCGTTGACAGTTAGACCCTCCCCCAACTGCGCTGGCGCGGCTGACGGGGCCGGCAAGTGGGAGCGCAGTTAACGGTAAAAAACTTTATTAAGGGAATAACTTGGGTATTACTTTGTCAAATGGAACAAAACTTGCTACTGCAAACCCCAGGTGAATGGTGAGTAAGATGCCCCTAAAATTGAAGTGCTTTCGTGTACCGTTTTGGCTATATTTCGGGAACATATGTATACAAACAAATATATATGCATACAAGGTGAGAGCATGTATCTTGTATCCACTAGACCAAGTGGGACCCGTTGGGTCCCGGTCATACGGGAGGGCTGGTCCCCAAACGCAATATTCCACCACTTATCCATTGCCCCAAACTGCGCAGGCGTGGCTGACAGGTTCCCGTTATGACGCCAGAGATCCCCGTTGTGACGCGAGTCGAGGCAACCCTTCACAACTGTGCCTCGCCATCCCTCTTCCTACCCCTATCCTCCTCCATCCCCCCTTCATCTCCAATACTCCCACCCCCTCTTCACCCTCCCTCTTATCTCCCCTCTCATCCTCCACTCCCTCCCTCACCTCTCCCTCCTCCCCCTACCCTCAGTCACTCACTCACTCCCTCCATAACACCTCTCCCCTCCCAACCTCCCTTCTCTCCCTCTCACACTAAATCTCCCTGCCACCTCGCTCCTCACCTCTCCCCTATCCCACTCTCCCACTAAACACAATGTTTAAATAACATTTCTCCTCCTCCCCTCCTCCACTCCCTCCCTCTCCTTGCAACAATGTAACAAACCTCTCATTGCACTGGGTTGAACACTGTTGATGGGTGGTTTATGTAAATGAGATCCCATTGTGATGTCACGCTGCTAACTGCCAGTGGAACGCAGGCGAGGGGCAGTTTATGTAAATTAGATCTCATTGTGACATAGCTACTAACTGTCAGTGCAGATGAAAGATTTTTTTCAAAGTGGGGTTTTGTAAAATTAAAAATGTGAATAACTTGTAAAATATAACATAATTCTGAACAAAACTTGATACACAAGACTACATGACAATAGTGAGTAAGGTGGTCCAAGAAATGTAGCTTTATCGTGGACTATTTTGGCATAATTCAGGGCATGAATTGCAGACACACACGCACATGCACTCACAAACAAACAAGATGAGAGTTTTAGTAATATATAGATATAGATAGATAAAATCATGAGGGGAATTGATAAGGTGAATGCATCGAATCTTTTATCCATGGTAGGGGAATCAAGAACCAGAGGACATAGGTTTAAAGTGAGAGGGGAAAGATTGATATATGGAATGAGGAAGTAATTGAGGCAGATACAATAACAACAGTTAGAAGTCATGTGGACAGTACCTGGATAGGAAAGATTTATAGGGATATGGACCAAATGTGGGCAAACGGAACTAGTTTAGATGGGGCACCATTGAACCGACTGGCTTCAAGGGTTTCCGTGCTGTATGACAATATGACTCTAAATAATGAGGATGTAAGAAACTGCAGATGCTGAAATCTTGCGTGGACTATGAGTACTGGAGTAACTCAGCAGGTCAGGCAGCATGTCTGGAGGACATGGATAGGCAATGTTTGAGGTCGTGACCGCTCTTCAAATAAAATAACAAGAGATGTGGAAACTAAAATGATGCGAGAAAGTGATCTCATAATTCTCCCCACCTTATTAATTGTTGCCTATAGTGGAAATGAATTGCCAGCTTTTGCCAGTAGATTTTGTGCATCTGTGTTAAAAATCAACATTTCAACTATATTTTGCAGAGGACTTGTGTTTGATACGCTACTTGGGAACCTTCTGAAAGTGGACTCTAATGGAAACATCTTAGTGTGTGCTCACGGATTCAGTTTCCTCAAGGGGTAAGTCAGTTTTCTAACGCACCTCCTGGTGAAAGTAGTTCTGCTTGTGCTGCTTCACATGTGCATTGAGCCATTCCATGTTGTGTGAAGGATAAAAGCAAGCTGTTTACTATTCACCCATTGTGGAAAGATTATCCAATGCAACAGCAACAGGTTCCTGGGGTTAGCTCTATGAGAGATTGAGCAGAAGAAGCCTGTATTCTCCAGAGTTTAGAACAATTTAGCATACAAGATTTATACTGGGTTCACCATGCTGGATGTTATGTCCAGTACCACGGTCAGCCTCTCAGAATCTTTGGGATTGTGTACCCAAGAGGGGAGTTGGGACTGGATCATTGTGGGTACTTGAAGAGGAGGTGGTTAACATTTGAAGGATGAGGGAGTTGAGGACTATGGGAACTGGCACAGATGAGGTGAGGCATGGGGCAGATCAACCATGATTGTATTGGATGGTGTATGAGGAGTGGGTAGTCTACTCCTGTTCTGATTTTAGTGTTTAGAGGTGCAGCATGGAAATAGGTTCTTCAGCCCACTGGGTCCGCACTAACCATCGATCACCCATTCACACCAGTTCTATGTTATCCCACCATCTCACCCACTCTCGAGACATGAGGGGCCATTTGACAGAGGTGAATCAACCTACCAACCTGTATTGCCTGGGGATGTGGAAGTTAAACTGGACCACCTGGAAACCCACACTGTCACTGGGAGGACACGCAAACCCCACAGAGACAGGACTGGGGTCAGGATTGAAGCCATGTCTCTAGTGCAGTGGAGCAGCAGCTCCACCAGCTGTGCCACACAGTTGCTCATTTTATTTTGTGTTCTTCTCTTACGGACATCACTCAAAGTTGTATGTGTGTAAAGCGACTTTGTGGTGGCTATACGGAGCTACAGTGCATCCTCCAGCACGTACTACTGCACGTGGAATGTGCCAGTCAGCAGACATCTCCTTGCACTGGAACCAACACGGTTCAGTCAGACCAAAGTTCATCTTTCCCTGAAATGTTGATCTTCCAGCAGCAGTCGATGTTCATCATAGCACAGAGCCCTGTGACAAACTACAAGGATAATTGCATCTCTTTCCAGACCCCATTGGCAAATGCACATTCCACATTGAGGTGGTAACTGTACGCACTGCAATCAGGGTGCAATTGAGGTTTCAACTGTGTATGAAGGATCTAACAGGGAGGTCACCTCTTACCATAGTTACGTGGCTTTTTCGTGCTTGCATAAGAGTTCTGATGATGAGCTGTTCTGTCAATAACTGTGATGGTCTGCGCTCGGAACTATCACACACCATCTTTCTCATGCAGGGCCCCAGACCATCCCAGGCAGAATGACTTGAAAAACAAAGTATTTTTGCACTGACTAATTTTTAAAGAAGGGTCTCGACCCTAAATGTCACCCAATCCTTCTCTCCAGAGATGCTGCCTGTCCCATAGAGTTACTCCAGACTTTTGTGTCTATCTTTAATTTATAAGGCAGACAGACGATGGATCGAGGTGCAAATTGTTGCAGATCAACAAGGTCAATCCATCCTTTGCAACACCAGGGATGGATAAAACCTCAACAATTATGAACTCAGGCTATAAGGACAGCTTTTTGCACCTACTCACAAAGGTGGTTGACACAAGAGACTGCTGATGCTAGAATCTAGAGCAAAAAACAAAACACTGAAGGAACCGTGCAGGTCACGTAGCATCTGTGGAGGGAAACAGACGACATTTGGGGTCAGGACCCTTATTCAGACTCAATGGTGGCCATCTTGATGTGTGTATTCTGGTTGTGCTCCTCCCCTTACTGCAGAAACTTATACATCCTGTCCCAATGGATGCAATCCATCCTGGATCTCCGGATGGCTCGGGCGACAGTTGTAGCGCGGGAAGTGACTTTAGCCCACTGCTATGCCATATACAACAATACTGAGAGCACCTCTTGTCTGCCATTACAATAGGCAATAGGTGCAGGAGTAGGCCATTCGGCCCTTCGAGCCAGCAACGCCATTCAATGTGATCATGGCTGATCATCCCCAATCAGTACCCCGTTTCTGCCTTCTCCCCATATCCCCTGACTCCGCTATATTTAAGAGCACTATCTAGTTTTCTCTTGAAAGTATCCAGAGAACCGGCCTCCACCGCCTTCTGAGGCAGAGAATTTCACACACTCACAACTCTCTGTGAGAAAAAGTGTTTTCTCATCTCCATTCTAAATTATTCTTAAACTGTGGCCCCTGGTTCTGGACTCCCCCAACATCGGGAATATGTTTCCTGCCTCTAGCGTGTCCAAACCTTTAATAATCTTAGGGTTACACAAAAAGCTGGAGAAACTCAGCGGATGCAGCAGCATCTAAGGAGCGAAGGATATAGGCGACGTTTCGGGTCGAGACCCTTCTTCAGACCTTTAATAATCTTATATGTTTCAATAAGATCCCCTCGCATCCTTTTAAATTCCAAAGTATACAAGCCCAGCCTCTCTCAGCATATGACTGTCCCGCCATCCCGGAAATTAACCTGGTGGACCTACGCTGCGTTCCCTCAATAGCAATAATGTCCTTCCTCAAATTTGGTGACCAAACGTGCACACAATACTCCAGGTGTGGTCTCACGAGGGCCCTGTACAACTGCAGAAGGACCTCTTTGCTCCTATACTCAACTCCTCTTGTTATGAAGGCCAACATGTCATTCGCTTTCTTCCCTGTCTGCTGTGCCTGCATGCTTACTTTCATTGACTGATGAAAAAGGACCCCCAGATCCCGTTGTACTTCCCCTTTTCCCAACTTGACACCATTTAGATAATAATCTGCCTTAATGTTTTTCCTACCAAAGTGGATAACCTCACATTTATCCACATTATACTGCATCTGCCATGCTTCTGCCCACTCACCTAACCTGTCCAAGTCACCCTGCAGCCGCATGGCAGCTCACACTGCCACCCAGCTTTGTGTCATCCGCAAAATTAGAGATGTTACATTTGATTCCCTCGTCTGAATTGGTAATATATATTTTAAACAACTGAGGTTGCAGCACCGAGCCTTGTGGCACCCCACTAGTCACTGCCTGCTATTTTGAAGCGACGCAGTTGCCTAAAAACATGGCCGCACCCTTGCTGTGATTGACTCCGATTCCCAAGGCCAGTTCAGGATGGTCATAAATCCTGATCAATTTGCAGACTGACCATGGGTCTCAACAATTTCCATATACAGTGAGAATTTGACTTTTGTGCCTCCGCTCCCTGGGATTGTCGCTCCTCATGCCATGATAAGGTGGATATGATTCAGATGGTTTTGGAAAAAGGCTCCATACATATAACCAGGATGTAGGAATGAAGGCAGCCTTGCCTGTCTCCAGATTTGATAGGGAAACATTCTATTTCCCGTCTGTTAGTATACACTGTGCTACTGATGTTTTCAGAGTGCAGTTGTTCCCCATGTCCAAATTCCCTCCTCAAAGACCGTTTTGGAAAGCACCTCCATCATGTACACATGTAATAGTGTCCTCGTCCTCTCCTAGTCTAAACTGATGGGGCAGGTATCCACCGCCCTGCTGGTGAAGTTCACATCTATGAATAGACAAAAGATAAACAGGCATCAGGAAGAGCTGGGGGTTAGTTCCACCATGTGGGAACACAGACAAGTGTGTGGGGTATTAGTATAGGAAATAATGCATTCTGTAAATAGGTGTTCATGAAGGGGGTTGTGATACAACAGAATAAAGTGTTGCAGTGTTGGATATTTCATCTTTGGACACAGAAATGCCTGATAGTTACGGCTATCTTTGCTGTTCTAGAAATAGAGAAAAGATCAAAGGAAATATTATTCCAATGCCATCAGCTCTTGTTTTTGGAATATTTTTTATATCGTGTGTCCATGGAGGGAAATTTCAGTAATTATGCAGAAATCAAGTTTGTTATGGAATGCGGTTTACCAAAGACACAAACAGCTGTGGGAGGAATAGTTTTGGCGTATCTTTTGATTAGTGATCAGCTGAATTTGGATCTTTTGAATTTATTTTAATCTTACTGCCCGTTTAAGCAAGCATAAAATGGATTATGAATGGTTAAGATACAGCAGTGTTTATAACCCTTTGGGTCTCATCGATATCCTGCAGCTCCACTCTTACTCCTCCTTTCCCCATTCGTAACAAGGACAAGAGTCCCCCTTGTCCTCACCTTTCTGCTTTCCGCAGAGACCGTTCCCTCCGCAACTCGTCCCTTCCCTCCCAAACCACCCCGTCCCCAGGTACTTTCCCCTGCAACCGCAGGAGATGCAACACCTGTCCTTTTATCTCCCCCCTCGACCCCATCCAAGACCCTAAACAGCCTTTCCAGGTTAGGCAGAGGTTCACTTGCACCTCCTCCAACCTCATCCACTGTATCCACTGCTCCAGGTGTCAACTTCTCTACATCGGCGAGACCAAGCGCAGGCTCGGTGATCGTTTCACTGAACACCTCCGCTCAGTCCGTCTTAGCCGACCTGATCTCCCGGTGGCTCAGCACTTCAACTCCCCCTCCCATTCCCAATCTGACCTTTCTGTCCTGGGCCTCCATTGTCAGAGTGAGGCCCAGCACAGATTGGAGAAACAGCACCTCATATTCCGCTTGGGTAGTTTACACCCCAGGCGGTATGAACATTGACTTCTCTAACTTCAGGTAGCCCTTGTTTTCTCCCTCCTTCCCCATCCCAGTTCTCCCATTAGTCTTATTGTCTCCACCTACAATCTATCTTTGTCCAGCGGCTCCGCCTCCTCCCCTGACATCAGTCTGAAGAAACGTCACTCATTCCTTCTCTCCAGAGATGCTGCCTGTCCCGCTGAGTTACTCCAGCATTTTGTGTCTACCTTCGATTGAAACCAGCATCTGCAGTTATTTCTTACACCTATGATGTTGCAGTTACTTACTTACTTACTGCCTATGATGCCTCCTGGCATGTAGGGCAGCAACCAAGGTCCTCCACTCCTGTCTGTTCTGGGCTAGCGTCAGGACACTACTCTACGTCAGGTCCTTTTCCCTTCCGGTGTCCAGTGCAGGGCTATTCTTGGGATGCTGTCTGGTTCATCCTAGCATCTGTCGATAGCCCTGGAAGTCCATCTCGCCCAGTAGTGTTGATTCCTTCAGTTGCTGTTTCCGTAACATATTTGTTCCATGAGCCAGGGTTGTTAGCCCCGTGCTCAACCCCCAACCTGGAGGACCAGTGGATCAATCGCTCTTTGTCTCGCCTCTACCCTTCGACCTGTCCAGCATGGGAGACCCTAACGGGAGACGAATCCCCCGCTGGCATAGCTCTAGGGAGACACACAAGCTCCCCGACCATGACAAGGTTGCAATCCAATGGGGAGTGATGTTGCCGTGTGCTAGGGCAAATAACGGGACAGACTACAAACAAAGCATTTGTTTCACAAGTAACTGCAGATGCTGGAAAATCGAAGGTAGACAAAAATGCTGGAGAAACTCAGCGGGTGAGGCAGCATCTATGGAGCGAAGGAAATAGGCAACGTTTCGGGCCGAAACGTCTGAAGAAGGGTTTTGGCCCGAAACTTTGCCTATTTCCTTCGCTCCATAGATGCTGCTGCACCCGCTGAGTTTCTCCAGCATTGTTGTCTACAAACTAAGCATTTTTTATTGAAGACAGTCAACTACAATTAACACCAGTGACTATTACAACAAAGTACAACGTTGGAATGGGTTTGTGGAAGGGAAATCATTATTGACTGGCTGCATTCATTACATTGAAGAGGAACGAGAGACCTCATTGAAATCTACAGCAATCTGATGAGGCTAAACAGGCTGAATGATGAAAGGATGTTTCCTCTGGCTGGGTTATCTGGAAGCCAAGTTAAGTTGAGTTTACTGGCATATGCACCATTAGTGAGACACGTGTACAATGAAAATGTTGCCTGCAGAAACGTCGCAGGACCATAGACAAACATACAAAATATAAGTTATACATAAATTATTTATAAATTGCCCATAATTTCCACAAAGCAATGGAAAGTAAAAGACAATGCAAAGATCATGATATTAGTGCACATGCAGTAGAGAGCAAGTCATAGAGTGAGTAGGAAACTGCAGATGCTGGTTTCAATCGAAGGTAGACACCAAATGCTGGAGTAACTCAGCGGGACAGGCAGCATCTCTGGAGAGAAGGAATGGGTGACGTTTCAGGTCACTAGAGTTATACAAGTTCACAAGTTATAGGAGTAGAAATAGGCCATTCACTCCATCGAGTCACTCTCCCATTCAATCATGGCTGATCGCTGTCTCCTAATCCCATTTTCCTGCCTCTCCCCATAACCCTTGACATCCGTTCTAATCAAGAATTTGTCTATCTCTGCCTTAAAAATATCCACTGACTTGGCCTCCACATCCCTCTGTGGCAATGAGTTCCACAGAAAAACTACCCTCTGACTAAAGAAGTTCCTCCTCACCTCCTTTCTAAAAGAGCATTCATTAATCCTGAGGCTATGATCTCTGGTCCTAGATTCTCCCACCAGTAGAAACATCCTCTCCACATCCACTCTATCTATGCCTTTCACTATGCAGCAAGTTTCAATGAGGGTCCCCCCTCGACCTTCTAAACTCCAGCCAGCACCGTCAAACACTCATCATATGCTAACCCACTCATTCCTGGAATCATTCCTGTAAACCTCCTCTGGGCCCTCTCAGACCCAGCACATCCTTCCTCAGGTATAGGCCCAAATGTGCTCACAGTACTTCAAATGCGGCCTGACCGTTGCCTTATAGAGCCTCAGCATCACATCTCTGTACAGTGTGGATAGCATGTGGAACAGGCCCTTCGGCCCAACTTTCCCACGTGACTAATTACACTAGTCCCACCTGCCTGCTCTAGGTCCACATCATTCCAAACCTGTCCTATCCATGTACCTGTCTAACTGCTTCTTAAACGTCGGGATAGTCCCAGCCTCATCTACCTCCTCTGGCAGCTTGTTCCATGCACCCACCACCCTTTGTGTGAAAAAGTTACCCCTCAGATTCCTATTATGTATTTTCCCATTCACCGTAAACCTATGTCCCCTGATACTCCTACTCTGGACAAGAGGCTCTGTGCATCTCCCTGGTCTATTCCTCTCATGATTTTATACACCTCTATAAGATCACCTCTCATCCTCCTGCGCTCCAGGGGATAGAGACCCAACCTACTCAACCTCTTCCTATATCTCACACCCTCTAGTCCTGGCAACATCCTCGTAAATCTTCTCTGTACCCATTCCAACTGAACACAATACTCTAAATGCGGCCTCACCAACATTTTAACTGCAACATGACCTCTCAACCTCTGTACTCAATACTCTGACTGATGAAGGCCAATGTACCAAAAGCCTTTTTGATCGCCTTATCTACCTGCGACTCAACCTTCAAGGAACCATGCACCTGCACTCATAGATCCCTCTGCTCTACAACATTACCCAGAGCCCTACGATTCATTGTGTAAGTCCTGTTCATGTTAGACTTCCCAAAATGCACCACCTCACATTTCTCTGTATTAAATTCCATCAACCACTCCTTAGCCCACTTGGACAATTGATCAAGATCCTGCTGCAATTGTTCACAAACATCTTCACTATCTGCAAAACCACCCATTTTTGTATCATCAGCAAACTTGCTAATCTTGCCCTGTATGTTCTCATCCAAATCATTGATGACAGGCCCAGCACCGAACCCGAAGGCACACCACTAGACACAGGCCTCCAGTCCAAGAAGCAACCTTACACCATCACTCTCTGCTTCCTTCCATGAAGCCAATTTTTTACCTTTCAGCTATCTCTCCTTGGATCCCATGTGATTGAACCTTCTGGAACAGCCATGCAGAACCTTGTTGAATGCCTTACTGAAATCCATGTATACATTTACAGCTCTGCCCTCATTGACCTTTTTGGTCACGTCTTCAAAAAACTCAATCATATCCTATAGTTCCCAGCATTTTCCCTTCAGTCCCTCTTCAACAGAGGCACAACACTTGCCACCCTCCAGTCTTCCGGCAACCAGGGCTCCCGCAATTTCCTCTCTAGTTTCCCACAATATCCTCAGATCAGCCCTGGAGATTTGTCTATTATAGTGCAAGACATGGATCAGTCTTAGGGGATGGAAACAACATTTAGGACAGGGATGAGGAGGAATTGCCACTGTCATGTCTTACCCGATCAACAATTCCATCTTGAATCTATATGCATTCAAACACCTGCACAAATCACCCCCAAATCCACCTCACTATTACAGAAACGAGGACAGAGTATCTTAACAGCCGCTTACCAGTTGCTACCTCTCCCAATTACAGAACGAAATGAGTAACATTGCAGGGACTTGCTGAAACCAAGTATGGGACTGGACAAAATGTGTAGGAAAGAACTGCAGATGCTGGTTTAAATCAAGTTAGACACAAAATACTGGAGTAACTCAGCGGGAGAGGCAGCATCTCTTGAGAGAAGGAATGGATAATGTTTTGGGTCGAAACCCAGCTGTCAGATGAAATGTTCATGGTTGGAAGGTATCGTGTGAGCATTTTTAGGAATGATGCTCGGGAACGTAGGAGTTAGTTTGCAGAAATAATGTTGGAAAAGCTTCCTGTTGGGATTCCATAGGCCCTTCTGGAGTGGCCTGGTGAAACCACAGCTTTCCGGTAAAGGCAGCTGAATTATACTAATGCTGAAAGAGGATGCAACCAGTGTTTCCTGGTTTTCCTTGTGCTTGAGCATGTTGGATCTGGACCATTAAGGCAACTAGGCGACGTAACTGACCCTATATCTGCCAAGGGTATATCGTGGAGTTACTCCCGCCTGCAGTTTGCTTTCCAAACCAGTCAGTTGGTTTGCAAATCCCAAGTTCTCTTTACCAAAGAGTAGCTTCTGATGACATTTAGCATTTAATCCTTTGATATAAATAGTTGGTTCTTAAGCCCTGTGCCTGAGATTCCTCACATAACTGTGGCTTAAGTGAACTTCACTTTGTTATAAACTGCCCTTTTCCTTTGCTGTTCCACTCAGTGGCCACAAGCTCCAATAGTTTCAAAACAAGATCAAAAGAATTAGCCCCGATCAACAAGGAGGAATGCAGCAAAATAAACTGTTGGAGATTAGCCCTGTAGGGCAGTGTTGTGTCTGAGATATTCTCAGCCATTGTCTCATGGCCTAGGCTCTCTGGAAAATGAGTTGCATGTTACAAACAGCCAGCAGCTTATTTCTTCTTGAAGCCCAGTTAAAAACAAAAATATGGATGAGAAGCAAACAGTGTAGAGGTTTGAATGATTCTTGAGCTACACTGAAGAGACAAGAATATCACTGCTGAAGGGGAGTTAAAAATAATTTTGTCAACATTGCATATACAAAAAGTGTTGGAATAAGAGAGATTCCGTAGTTGTGGCCAGTAGCCAATGTTTAATAGGCAAGGATCACTGTGTAGGAAGGAACTACAGATGCTGGTTTAAACCGAAGATAGACACAAAATGCTGGAGTAACTCAGCGGGCCAGGCAGCGTCTCTGGAGAGAAGGAATGGGTGATGTTTCAGGTCGAGGCCCTTCTTCAGACCAGTCAGAGTAAAGAGAAACGAGAGATATAGACAGTGATGTAGAGAGAGATATACAATAAATGAATGAAAGATATTGAAAAAAGTAACAATGATAAAGGAAACAGGCCATTGTTAGCTGTTTGCTAGGTGAGAATGGGAACCTGGTGCGACAGGTGGGGGAGGGATGGAGAGAGGAGGAGTGCAGGGGATACTTGAAGTTAATTAAATCAATATTGATTTTTTTCCTGTAAAAATATAGTCATAAGTGCAGCGTACCTGACACTGGCCGAGAATCAGAGTGCGTGGACCCATTCTCTGATGTTAGAGACACGTTCTCACAGACAGCCTTATACAAAAAGATATTGTGGTGCCAATATCAGGGCAATCCCATTCATTTGCTACTGCCTTGCTTGCTTAAAGAAGTCAGAAAAGAGTCAAAAGACTTTTGGACCTCTTATCCCAGACTGTTTCCCCGCTGGCTGGTCTGACAGGAAAATTACAATAATGTGTCTTGCTCCGGTCCCTGGTTTGTGGTCCCAGTGATGTAATCACTCATTGATTTGCATATTTAAAGGATCAGACCTGTTTATGGCAGGTGCTTTGGAGAGATTGTTACAATCACAACTCAGGCAAACAGTGTAGCCCAAAGAACAATCCTTGCCAAGTAGCTTTAACTAGCAATCTGTGGGGTGGGTTCAAATTCTTTCACTGAAGTGAGGTGTGTGTATAGTTCAACATTTTGACACTGGTTTTATAAGCTCTGTATTGGTACAACATTAGTCAAGTGAGAAATGTTACCGGATTGTATGCAAAACAAAGCATTTCACTGCCCATGTGGCAATAAAGTATAATTGAATCATTGAATCAATGAAGAAATTGCAAAATACAATGAACCAGAACCTTTGAGTAGAGTTGGAACTGTCATTTATTTGGCATGTGGAAGATTTCACAGGATCTAAAATGTAGGGATGAGTTTATTATCTGTGAGCTTGTGTCCTATGCAGTGAAAATAACACTTGTGTATTTATAACTGCTTACTCTTGTCCCAAGCCCTTGCTGACAGGAGGGCAGCTATTGTTGAAATGCAGTGACTGACGGAATAAACAACTGGGTGATATGGAGTATCTCACCAGTTGCTACATTCCAGAATGCTGAGAAATCCTCTTCAAAGGAAATGTGCAAAATGCATTTAATCACAATCTAAAATGAGACTCGGATATAATTTTCCAAGAAATCTAAAAGAGTTAAATTGCAATCCTCCTCACCCCCAATGTTCCACGAAGCTGCGATAAGTGTGGCCAGGTTCCAGTGTAACCATCATCAGTGTTTGTCTCAAGTCGTCGCAATACTTCTTTGTTCCCTGGACATCGAGGGATTGGGTCAAGAATCCATTTAAATGAAATGATCATCATAATAATTTGCCACCCTGTTCCTGAAGAACATACAGCTGATGGAAGAGGAAAGCTCACCCAGTCTGGTGTTCACATCAACAGTTGTTCCTCTCTATTTTCAAAACTGCTCCACTCATGCTTCTGCGTCCTCTCCAGCTTTCAACTAATCTGCCACTTATCTCTGGCCTGCTCTCCCTCCATTCCATTTGGATCTCTATAATCTGGATGCTTTCCCTCCCCACAGCCAAATTCTTTTAGCTTCAGGATGTAAGTGAGTACCTTGTCTGCTCTACTGACCTATCTATGGTCTTTGATAAATTCCTGTCCTCTGTAGCCTTGTTCCACATACAGTATCCATTTCATTAGCAATAGATTTGCCCCTTCCCCATCCCACTCCCAATCCCGCGCTGTTTTCAGCATGTTCAAAACATTAATTCTTGGCCAGCTTAAGTTTCTCATCAGCATGCTGACAAAATTCTCCACAAGCACATGTTTCTTTCCCTCAGATTTTCTTAAGTGGTTGACTGACAGGTTTTGATTTGCTAACGTTCCTGCCTTGGCATGTTTTTACTATGTTAGAGACCCCTGCCAATGGGTGCTGTTGAAAGGAAGAATTACCTTTCGACATGTAAGCTGATGAAGCCACCTTCAAATTTCCATCACCATCCTTGTAGTATAAATGACCCTGTCACATGTGAAGGGGGGAACTGCAGATGCTGGTTTAAACTGAAAATAGACACAAAATGCTGGAGTAAAACACCAGGACAGGCAGCATCTCCAGAGAGAGGAATGGGTGACGTTTCAGCTTGAGACTGAAGACCCGAAGAAGTCTGAGTCTGAAGAAGGGTCTCATCCCGAAACATCACCCATTCCTTCTTTCCAGAGATGCTGTCTGACCCGCTGAGTTACTCCAGCAAGTCTCATGTGACTTTTTTTAATTGATATTGTTTTAGAGAATAGACAATAGGTGCATTCGGCCCTTCGAGCCAGCAGTGGCATTCACTGTGATCATGGCTGATCATCCACAATCAGTACCCCGTTCCTGCCTTCTCCCCATATCTCCTGACTCTGCTATATTTAAGAGCACTATCTAGCTTTCTCTTAAAAGTATCCAGAGAACTGGCCTCCACCAACTTCTGAGGCTGAACTTTATCAGCTCACTGTGAGAATGACAAGCCCATTCTGATCAGCCTGTCAGATCCTGACATCTATCTCCTTTTCATTGCTGTGGCAACCAATTATACATGTCCTCAACAAACTGAAGAATTAATTTCTCCAATATTTTCTGTATCGACCACCTCAGTCTCCCTTTAATTAAACTGCTAGTTCCCTGGAACTCCAGCACATGTGTTATCATCATCTTTATCCTCAATTGTCCCCTTCAACTTCTTGTTTTGTGCAATATTGCTTTTGTTCACAGAGTCAACCCAACTTGCACCAACTCCTTAAACATCTCCAGCTACACGCCCCTCCATTACTCAACTGCCTCTCATGGTATCTTCACCGTGATGAGGATTCAATCTTCAATTACACTGTAATACATAGATTTTATATCTAAGCTCTTCAATTTGTGATATTTTATCCTCCACTTTCAAAATCCCTTTGACAGGTCCTTTGGAAACCTTCACTGATTCTAATCAATGCCTGTGACCTTCCCTCCGATGCCTGTGACATTTCACTGTCAAGTTTCATTTTGGTTGAGATTGCAAATTACACTCTCCTTTGAAGCCATGTCCAGCGTGTTTCCTCTGAGCTTCTTCTCAGCTGCACGCGCTCCTGTGGGGATCTTGCTTCACCTAGTTGGGCGGCCCAGAGCAAGCGACGCCCAAGTATCGAGATTGATGTTAAGGTCTTTGAGGGAAACTTTGAGGCAGTCTTTGAAGCGTTTCTTCTGCCCCCCAACTGACCGCATGCCCTGACACAGTTCTCCGTACTACAACTGTTTTGGCAGCCGACATTCTGGCCTTCGGACGACATGGCCAACCCATCTGGCTTGGACATTCTGAAAGAGGGTGTAGACTCTGGGGATGCCGGCCCGTTACAGGACTTCCGTGTCCGGGGTTTTGTCCTGCCACCTAATGTGGAGGAGTCTGCGGAGGCAGCTGAAGTGAAAGTGGTTGAGCTGCTTGGCGAGTCTGCTGGAGACAGTCCATGTCTCACAGGAATAGAGGAGGGTAGTGAGAACTACTGCACAGTACACCTTCATCTTGGTGGGAATGCTGTACATGACGTGTATACCATCCTGACAGTCATAGAAAGCATCAGTCAGCATGGCAGAGAAGACCACGCTACAGAGTGTAGGGGCAAGAACGCAGCCTTGCTTCACGCCGTTTGTCACTAGGAAGGCTTCCGACTCATCTCCATCATCCAATACTTTCACCATCATGCCATCGTGGAACTGCCGGACAATCGTGATGAACCTGCTGGGACAGCCAAACTTCTCCATTATCTTCCACAAGCCTTCTCTGCTGACCGTATCGAAGACCTTGGATAGGCATAAGGAACTGCGATGCTATAGCCATTACAGAAACTGTTGTTGAGAGAGGGCCAAGACTGATGGCTCAATGGTCCAGAGCAAAGACACTACATGCATGATAGAGGTAGAGTTAAGAGAGATGGGGGAGCGATGTACTTGATCACGGCAGGCACGTGCCGTCAGGGTAGGCAAGGCAGGCACTGCCTACCCTGACTAAAATTATAACATAGTAATAACTAAATATAAATAATAAAGGCATGGGAGAATTATGCCTATGTAAGAGACCGATCTCTTAGGTAGGCATAATTCTACATGCCTTTCATCCGCAGCGCTTGTAACACGGGAAGGTCTGTGCAGCCCACGTGCCGTCAGCGCTGCCTGAAGCCGTCACTTTCAAGCGGGGCTGAAGGCAGCAGAAATTCTGCCTTTGCTGCACTGCGCATACGCATCAGTCTACTGCGCATGCGCAGCGCATGTTTCTTGGCGGTGTTTTCAAATATGGTTTGTCAATATTTTAAGTGTATGTTAGGAAACAGGGAGAGAAGAATGGAGTTTGTGTACCAATAATGTGGTAAGTACATTTTGTGTTTATGTTTTTAAATACTGTATTTCCCAGGGTGTGGTGGTGGGGGGGAGAGCTCCTTTCACAGCGTTTGGGGAGTCTGGCCCGGGGTAAAGTTGCGGGGAGGGCACAAATGTTATGAATGAGGGGATTGGGATAATGCCACTTGCGACGCTCCTTGCACGGGGGCGTGGAATGCCACCGCATTGAGGCGGGGGGGGGGAGAGAAGTAGATCGGGTGGCTGAGCGGCCGCCGGGCTGCACAGCGGAAACAGCCGCCACGTTAGCTCCTTCTGCCGGTCCCCGCTCACCTCTGGCAGCTCTCCGTCTAAAAACCTCTCTCCTGGTGCTCGCTGGCCTCACTCATGTCCTTAAATTCCGATGCGCGATTGAGGTTACTCGGCTGTGGCAATTTAAGGATTTGCAGGAAGCCGCTGACATGAGCGAAGTCGGCGAACGGCAGGTGACAGGTGTTCCGACGGAGAGCACTGCCAAAGGTGAGCGGGCCGGCAGAAGGCGCTGAAGTGGCGGCCAGTTCTGCTGTCGGGCCCCGGTGGCCGCTCGTAGTTCCCCGAGCTGATTCTATCCCCAGCTGCAGTGCGTGGCTTCGCGCCCGGAGAGCTGCGGCAGCGGTGAGTGAGTGAGTTTCTGGCAGTATCCCCGACACCCTCCATCTCAACACTCGTGCCCTCCCCACAACTTTACCCCTGGCACAGACTCTCCACAGGCTGTGAAAGGAACTGTTCCCCCAATTGGTTTAGGACTAGGAAGCCTAGGAAGGGCAAATTGAAATGTCACTGTTTTGATTTATTTATTTATTTAACGAAGAGAGCAATCTGCGCATGCGCGGTTTAAATTTTTTTTAAGCGGACTGACTGCCTACCCTGAGTAATTACTCACGGCACGTGCCTGGATCGCGGAGAGCATCATGGTAGTACTTAGCGAGGATATTCCTGGAGGATCAAACAGTGTACTGAAGATCCCTCAATAGTCAGCGGCAATTGGAGGAGGAAATTTGTTCAGAGATTGCAGATAGCTGTAAGAATAATAGGGTTGTTGTTGAAGTAGTAATTTTAACTCCCCCAGCATTGCCTGCGACTGTTATACTGCTGATGATTTGATTGCGGCATAATTTGTTACATTTTTGTAGTGTTCCAAGTTTTCTCAAAATTTCATAAGTAGATATTTAAGGAGAAGGGGAAAAGATTTATTAGGAATCAGAGTAACTTTTTCACACAAAGGGTGGTGGATGACCTGAGGAGGTAGTTGAGGCTGGGACTATCCCAACATTTAAGAAACAGTTAGAGATACTGGAAGGGATTCTGAGAGACAGGATCTATCTGCATTTGGAAAGGTAAGAACTGATCAGGGATAGTCAACATAACTTGTGTATCACGAATGAATGAATGTGTTGAAGAGGATTGACGAGGGCAGGATAGTAGACGTTATCTATCTAGACTTTGACATGGTCCTGCATGGTAGGCTGCTCTGGAAGCTTAGATCACATGGGATCCAGGAATATCCAGGAATCCTAACCAATTGAAAAAAAAACTGGGTCAGTGGAAAGTGTTCAGAGAATGGTAGTGAAGGTTCTTCAGACTGGAAGTCCATGACTAGTGATGTGTTTCTGCCATCAGTGCTGGGTCCAATGTTGTTCAGAAAGTTTGCAGGTGACATCAAAATTAGTTTAGTTTAGTTTAATTTAGAGATACAGCATGGAAATAAATCCTTCAGCTCCCTGTGTCCGTGCCGACCTGCGATCCCCTCACACTAACACCATCCCGCACACGCTACGGACAATTTACATTTTTATAAAGTCAATTAGTCTATAAACCCGTCTTTGGAGTGTGGGAGGATACCGGAGCTCCCGGAGAAAACCCACACAGGTCACGGGGAGAACGTACAAACGCAGTACAGACAACACCCGTAATCAGGATCAAACCCGGGTGTCTAGCGCTGTAAAGCAGTAACTCTGCTGCTGTACCAGTAGACTTAGTAGACAGTGAAGAAGGTCGACTTAAGGCTGCAAGATCATCATGGAAAGTGGGAAAAGGAATGACAGGTGGAATTTAACTCAGAAAAGTACAAATTGATGCATTTTGGGAAGTTAACCAAAGGAAATATATACACAGTAATTCTCAGTGTTGTTGGTGTGTTGTGGAGCAGGGAGAACTAGCGTAGTTCCCCAAAAGTGGTGAAACAGGTACCACAAGGTGGTAAAGTAGGCCTATGGCATGATTGTATTCATCGGATGGGTCATTGGGTACAAGAGGTATACAAGAGTTTGTTGAGACCACAGTTCTGGTCACCTTACCATAGCAAAGATGTGATTAAGTTTGAGAGGTTTCAGGAAAGAGCCACAAGGATGTTGCCAGGGCAGGAGAGCTTGAAATACAAGGAGATACTGGATAGACTGGGACTGTTATCCCTGGAGCAAAGGAAGCTGAGGGGTAAGATTAAGATTAGGGGTAAAATAGAGATTAATCAAATCATGGGGAACAAAGGTAAAATAGAGCGTCACGGTTTTTTTCCTAGGATTGGGGAGTCTAAAAGTTGAGGTCTTAGGTTTAAGGTTAGAGGAGGAAAGGAGACCTGAGAGGAACGAATTTTGGGATGGTAGGTATTCGGAACGATCTTCCAGAGGAAGTGGTAAATGCGGAAGCAATTACAGCATGTAAGGGACATTTGGATGGGTAGATACATGGATAGGAAGACTTAAAGGGATACAGGCGAAATGTAGGCAAATTAAACTTAATCAGGAAGACACCTCGGTAACATTGACGTTAGACTAAAAAGCTTGTGTCTATGCTGTACAACTGTATGAATCTATGACTCGATGACCTGACCTTTCACAGATCAACCTCTTGTCGTTTTTTCCCTCAGGTCAGAGATTCTTGAGCAATACTCCAACAAGTTTATCCAAAGAGATGACATAGCACGGTTTTACATCCTTAACACTCTTTTTAACCTTACTGGTAGGTCTGAGCATCTGTTATCTTATAAGTAGCACAGAAGATAATATTTTGTTTGCTGAGTCACCAGACTGGACTGTGAACCCACTAAAAGGATCTGTGGAAGGATTCCTGGAGGAAATGTGAACTCAGTTTCTCTTTCCACAGATGCTGCCTGATTTATTTCTTGTGCTTTATATCGTTTGTTTTGTTTCCTTTCAAGCTTTAAGGCTTGAAAGTCAGGAAGAAAATCTGCAGACACCAGAAACTGGAAATACAAACAGAAAATGCTGGGAAAGGTTCGAAGGTCAGGCAGCATTTGTGGTAATAGAAACAGGAATAACAACAAAAGGTTTCAGGTCAAGACTCTTCATCTTAACTTGTTTTCCCAGTTCTGATGAAAGGTCTTCAAACTGAAAGCAAAACCGTTTCTCTTTGCACAAATGCTTCCTGACCTGCTGGGTTTTTCCAGCATTTTTAATTTTTTTTATAATTTAATTTTATTAATATGAAATAAAACTTGAATCAGCTATTTAAATTTCCTCGATGCAATTGCAAATCAAATATGGTAGATTTGACATTGTCATGAGTGTGACTGGAAATTCTAATCTACTCTGAGTGAATTTTCACCGTCTCAGGATGGATTATGCCTTTGCCATTTAAATCATCTGTATGAATGTGAAGAACATGTTGATGCAATCAGAACCAATGCTTGATACAGGTATTGGCTCTTGGGTCTCCAGCGTGGTGTTGCTTGAAGGCTGGTACTTGTTTGAACATCTATTTTTCTTTTGCAGAAACCTACCTGTATGCCTGTCTCGTGGATTTCTTCATCAATTGCTCAGAATACAGCAGGTACAAATCCACATACCTCCATCTTACCCTTTTCCTTTTTATGGCTGAACCCATTTCTCAAACGGGGTTCCATCATGTGCTCTTCTTTATTTGTTTTTATTGATCTCTGAGGTTTTATTGTCTTAAAACTATAACGGTGCATCATACTCATGGTAGGATACCCATGCCCGAGAGATTTCAAGTTTACCTCAGTGTTTCTACAATGAACACCCCTAAAGGGCCTGTCCCACTTAGGCAATTTTTCAGCAGACTGCTGGCGACTGTCTCGCTTGTCTGAAATTCACACGGTGCAAAGCCAAGGTGATACAGACACAAACCGCGATGAACAGGAAGGTTAAGACAGCTAACACAGTGTACGGTAAGTCCTTTAAAAGAGGGAGGAGGGGAGAAGGAGGGGGGAGAAGGGGGGGAGAAGGGGGGGGGGGGGGGAAGAAGGAGTAGAGACACTTTTAAGAAGCCAGACAACTTTTAATAAGCCAGAGATACACAGCTGTGAAGTTCGGAGGGCATTTAACATTACCGGTCGGTTATCGTTGGTTCTGAAAACTCGTGCTTACGTTTTTGTCCCCCAATGAGCCAATGAAAATGTCCGGTCAGTAAAGGTGATTAACTAAAACTACCTCGACTACCCATAACTACATGGCGACCCCACTACAACTGCACCTACGACCACAGGATTATCGATTTTCTCCACGGCGAACAATTTTTGGTCGCAGAAAATATTGAAAATTTTGCGGCGACCATACTGAGGCCACGACTAGTTCCCAGAATGCGGGAACTCCTCGCCACCATGAGGGAGACTCACCAGAGACCGCCAGCGAACATGTGGCGACCATGTGGCGAGCGCAAAGTCTCCTGCACTCGCCTAAATAGTGACCTAAGTGTGACAGGCCCTTCTCACTAACGTACTGTACCGGCTTCAGTCCGTCCCACCATGCATATATTGTCCCAGGTGATGTTCCTGACACTGTGGGGCACCCAAATCAGATGTTGGGTCCAAGGGTAAATAGGTCCAGGTTGTGTGATGATTGGAGTTATCCTGGGCTCCCACTAATTACATCTTACCCCTCTCTTTTACTTTCCCTCAGTGACACCATCTAGGTTCATGAAACCAATTTTCATTTTATGGAATTTTAAACTCCAAATCTCCCTTCATTCCATGTTGGTCACTGTGTTTCTCATTGCATGCTCAACGTCGGTGCAAACCATCTCAGCTGTTTCATCAATGACCTTCCTTTCATCATTGGTTTAGAAGTTGAGATGTTCACTGCTTTTTATCCAAAATTCAATTATATTTGCAACTCTTCAGCTTACATGCATCAATACCCACGACATATTAGAGCAAAGGCTGATGATGACAAGTAAAGGGCCTGTCTTACCAGCATGCAACTCTATGTGATGAGCGCGACCTAACGTGGTCGCTTGAGCCGTCCGGCCTCGCGGGGCCGGTCCCACTTCGATCGCCGGAGCCGTGCGGAATTGTGCGGAATTCGTCCCGACATCGCACGGGGCTCCGAAAAACTGACTATGTTCAAAAATTCCACGCGGCAACGGCTTGTCACCTCGATGCATTACACACTGTCAACGTCGTGCCTCCGTGACCCTCTATGTGTGTGGCTCCGTGGCCCTCTGTGTGTGTGCCTCTGTGCCCCAATCTGTGTGTCCCTCTCTCTCCTGGCGAACTTACCTTTAAGACTTCGCTCCAAGTTCGCCTCACTTTGCGCCGCGTTGCGCCACTCACCCAACCTCCGCGCGGCCCTCGCTGCCGGTTTGGTTGCACTTGCCGCATGCAGACGCATGCTGGTGGGAACGGGCCCTGTACGGGGATCACCCAACCTCCGCGTGGCCCCCGCTTCTAGTTTGATCGCGCTCATCGCATGGAGTCGGATGCTGGTAGGACAGGCCCTTAACACTCTGAGGATATTAATTGTCCATAAATTTTACCAGACCAGCCATTCAAGAGAAGGTGGGGGACTGGATATCCTGAAGCTGGTGACACATCTCAATATGCCCAGAGGCCTTTCCACCATCTAGAAGACACATCTGGAGGGTAATGAAATCCTCTCCACTTGCCTGAACAACAGTAGCTCCCACATCTCTGAGAAACTTTGACACCATTAGGAAGGAGAGTCCTCACCTTAAACATTCTTACCCTCCAACCCTGGCAATATGAATCATCTACAAAATGGAGCAAAGTTATTTCAAGGATAATCAATGGAAACAGGATGAACCTAAGCTCAATTTTGAGTGTCGTAGTAAAGGGTCTGAATACTTACGTAGATGTGATATTTCAGATATTTATTTTTAATTACTTTGCAAACATTTCTAAACACCTGTTTTCGCTTCTTCATTCTGGGATATTGTGTGTAGATTGTTGACAAAAAAATGAATTTAATCTATTTTAAAATAAGGCTGTAACGTAACAAAATGTGGAAAATGTGATGGGGTCTGAATACTTTATGAATGAACTATACACCAAAGTCAACCAAGCTTTTTATTCAATCATTCGGACCTTCAACAAATCCAGCACTAAGTCTGCCAGCATTCATGTCCATCTAGCACAGCTCCTTCTCACTTTCATTCAGGTCTTTGTCACCTTGAGACCAATCCTGCGAAGATCCTGCTATGTAATTTATTCACTGGAATTTAGAAGGATGAGAGGGGATCTTATAGAAACATATATAATTCTTAAAGGATTGGACAGGCTAGATTCAGGAAAAATGTTCCTGATGTTAGGGGGGGGGGGGGGGTCCAGAACCAGGGGTCACAGTTTAAGAATAAGGTGTAGGCCATTTTGGACTGAGATGAGGAAAAACCTTTTCATCCAGAGAGTTGTGAATCTGTGGAATTCTCTGCCACAGAAGGCAGTGGAGGCCAATACACTGGATGTTTTCAAGAGAGAGTTAGGTTTAGGTCTTAGGGCTAACGGAATCGAGGGATATGGGGAAAAAGCAGGAACGGGGTAGTGATTTTGGACGATCAGCCATGGTCATATTGATGGCGGTGCTGGCTCGAAGGGCCGAATGGCCTACTCCTGCATCTATTTTGTATGTTTGTATTCTCCTGTACTTGAATGGGTTTCCCAGCAAAATCATTCACTGAGTCCACAAGTCCCTCCAAAGCCTCACTGCTTCTGGATCCTGTCCTTTCCTCCAAACTATCATCTCAGCTCATGGTCTTTACTTTGGTTCTTGTCTACATTCCCTTTTCCAGACACACTAGTGTCAGTGGTATAACATTAACTCACATGAATATCCCAGATCCTTTACTCTATCTTATTCCCCTCTTCACAAACCTCTGTAACCCACTGGTGACTTTTGATCACTTCCGAAATTTCTCTCCTCCTCCGCTCTGGACTCCCTTCAACGTAAAGTCCATTGTGATAATCTGCGGCAGTATGGGACACAAATAATTGCAGGTTTCTGTTGCTGAGCCTGTACAGGCAATAAGGAGCTGGATGGAAGTATTTTGCAGACTTTGGTCACTGATATACAAAATAATTCAATTTACAAGTGTGACATTGATTCTGAATTTTGTCTTGTTTCTCTTCCAGATGTCAAGCAGGCTTTAAAAGTGGTGACCTCTTCATGTCATTCCAGAACATGTTTCAGGATGTGCGTGATACAATGGATTTCGTGCATGATTCAGTATGTCCTTTCCATCAGCATATTCCTATATTTTTATGCCTGTTGTTGCCATGCTGAGCTTGTTATTGTTGCACAAGGGGTGCATATTTCACCTTGTGAGACAAACAAGGTTATAACACAGCACTAATCTGTATCTGTCTATCTGTGACGAATCTTAGTAGCAATGGCAACAGAACATTGATGGCTAGGTGGCAGTATTATTGAGAATCATTGATTATCTGTAGTATAGGCGTAAAGATGAATTCTGCACGTTCATTGTCGCTAACTGTGGCCTTATCTGATATGTGCCTCGCTGCTAACTCATGCAATGTTCTGTAATCTTCTGATCTGCGGATCTCAATGCACATCCACCATGGCTCCATTTACTAAACACGGTCGCACAACCACATTCAAAGGTTAGTGTTTTTTATTAACTTCATCATAAATATTAGTGTTTAAATTTAAAGTGATAAATGTTACTATTTTGCACATTTTACTTAATACTTTACATACCTTTTACTACTTTTTCTAAATATCCTCCATCATCAGAGCCATTTAATGATTTGGAATTCATTGCTGACAAGTGTCGAGACAGAGTCAATCAGGATTTTGGCATTCAATTGGCATCTGAGGAACAACAATTTGAATACTCAGTAGAATGAGCTGGTAATGGGTCTGAATAGTTGCTCTACAGGAGCTTGTATGAGCAGATAAACACCTTATACACTTCTTGTATACACCCATCCAGTATACTAATGTTCATCATGCGAGGAACTCTGTAGGAAGGAACTGCAGATGCTGGTTTAAACCGATGATGGACACAAAAAGCTGCGGTAACTCAGAGGGTCAGGCAGCATCACTGGCGAAAAGGAATAGGTGACATTTTGGCTTGAGATCCTTCTTCAGACTGAGAGTCAGGGGAAAGGCAAACGAGAGATATAAACAATGATATAGAGAGATATACAAGAAATGAATGAAAGATATGCAAAAAAATAACGAGGATCATGGAAAAATGGAGCCCACAATGATCCATTTATGGCTGTAGGGATATCTGTTGACCTTACCCTGTCTGGCCTGTATGTTTCTCCAGACTTGTACCAATGTGACTGACAAATAAATGCCCCCTGAAATAGGTCAGCAAGTCATTCAGTTTTCTCATAACTGATGTTTTTAAAGTACCTTCACCAGAAGATGGCTCACCTCCACCTGTTCATAGGGATAGGTGAAAAATACTGGCATTGTAAGTGGGGTCCAAGTCCCTGTTTTATATTGTGCTTTCTGTCACTGGAATTCATAAACTAGTAAATGTACTTTCTCATAACATGCCGTTGTGGATGTGTGCATAATGGGTTTGCTCACATTCTTCCCATGATGTGAAGGAATGCATGAGTATTTGTGGTAGATTCATGGCAGAATTCAGCTGTGGTGTTCAAACAGGAATGGAAGAAAACAGTTTAAAAACAAACCAAAGAAAAATAATCAATATGATGAACCAAGGAAAATCCTTTCAAAACATATCTCAGGTCCAGCCATCAACTGTAACATGAGTCTGGATTTTCCACTGAAGAAAACAACAACATGTTTCAACAGAAGGCAGTTTTTTAACTGCAGCTTCAGTGAGGGAATGAATCATAGAATCATAGAAAATAGGTGCAGGAGTAGGCCATTCGGCCCTTCGAGCCTGCACCGCCATTCATTGTGATCATGGCTGATCAACCAACTCAGTATCCTGTACCTGCCTTCTCTCCATACCCCCTGATCCCTTTAGCCACAAGGGCCACATCTAGCTCCCTCAACTGGCCTCAACTACCTTCTGTGGCAGAGAATTCCACAGACTCACCACTCTCTGTGTGAAAAAATATATTCTCATCTCGGTCCTAAAAGACTTCCCCCTTATCCTTAAACTGTGACCCCTTGTTCTGGAGTTCCTCAACACCGGGAACAATCTTCCTACATCTAGCCTGTCCAACCCCTTAAGAATTTTGTAAACCTCTATAAGATCCCCCCTCAATCTCCTAAATTCCAGCGAGTACATATAACCATATAAACCATATAACAATTACAGCACGGAAACAGGCCCTCTCAGCCCTTCCAGTCCATGCCGACCATTTATTTTCCCCTAGTCCCATCTACCTGCACTCAGGCCATACCCCTCCATTCCCTTCCTGTCCATATACCTATCCACTTTACTTTTAAATGTTAAAATCAATCCTGCCTCCACCACTTCTGCTGGAAGCTCATTCCACACAGCCACCACTCTCTGAGTAAAGAAGTTCCCCCTCATGTTACCCCTAAACTTCTCTCCCTTAATTCTCATGTCATGCCCTCTTGTTTGACTCTTCCCTACCCTCAATGGGAAAAGCTTATCCACGTCAACTCTGTCTATCCCTTTCATCATTTTAAATACCTCAATCAAGTTCCCCCTTAACCTTCTGCGCTCCAAAGAATAAAGACCTAACTTGTTGAACCTTTCTCTGTAACTTAGTTGCTGGAACCCAGGCAACATTCTAGTAAATCTCCTCTGTACTCTCTCTATTTTGTTGACATCCTTCCTATAATTAGGCGACCAAAATTGTACACCGTACTCCAGAATTGGTCTTACCAATGCCTTGTACAATTTTAACATTACTTCCCTACTGCTATATTCAATGCTCTGATTTATAAAGGCCAGCACACCAAAAGCTTTCTTTACCACCCTATCTACATGCAATTCCACCTTCAGGGAACTATGCACAGTTATTCCTAGATCCCTCTGTTCCACAGCATTCCTCAATTCCCTACCATTTACCGTGTACGTCCTATTTTGATTTGTCCTGCCAAGATGCAGCACTTCACACTTATCAGCATTAAACTCCATCTGCCATCTTTCAGCCCACTTTTCCAAATGGCCCAAATCTCTCTGTAGACTTTGAAAATCTACTTCATTATCAACAACACCACCTATCTTAGTATCATCTGCATACTTACTTATCCAATTTTCCACCCCATCATCCAGATCATTGATGTACATGACAAACAACAGTGGACCCAACACAGATCCCTGAGGCACCCCACTGGTCACCGGCTTCCAACCTGACAAACAGCCATCCACCATTACTCTCTGACATCTCCCATTTAGCCACTGTTGAATCCATCTTGCTACTCCGCCATTAACACCCAAAGATTGAACCTTCTTAACCAACCTTCCATGGGGAACCTTGTCAAAGGCCTTGCTGAAATCCATATAGACAACATCCACTGCTTTACCCTCATCAATTTCCCTAGTAACCTCTTCAAAAAATTCAAGAAGGTTTGTCAAACATGACCTTCCAGGCACAAATCCATGTTGACTGTTCCTGATCAGACCCTGTTTATCCAGATGCTTATATATCTTATCTCTAAGTATCCTTCCCATTAATTTGCCCACCACTGACGTCAAACTAACGTATAATTGCTAGGCTTATTCTTTGAACCCTTTTTAAACAATGGAACAACATGCGCAGTACGCCAAACCTCCGGCACTATTCCCGTTTCTAATGACATTTGAAATATTTCTGTCATAGCCCCTGCTATTTCTACACTAACTTCCCTCAATGTCCTAGGGAATATCCTGTCAGGACCTGGAGACTTATCTACTTTTATATTTTTCAAAAGTGTCAGTACTTCATCCTCTTTGAATCTCATAGTTTCCATAGCTACTCTACTTTTTTCCCTTACCTCACAGAGTTCAATATCCTTCTCCTTGGTGAATACCGAAGAAAATAAATTGTTCAATATCTCCCCCATCTCTTTTGGCTCTGCAGGTAGCTGTCCATTCTGGCTCTCTAATGGTCCAATTTTATCCCTCGTTATCCTTTTGCTATTAATATAGCTGTAGAAACCCTTTGGATTTACTTTCACCTTTCTTGCCAAAGCAACCTCATATCTTCTTTTAGCCTTTCTAATTTCTTTCTTAAGATTCTTTTTACATTCTTTATACTCCTCTAGCACCTCGTTTACTCCATGCCTCCTATAATAATTGTAGATATCTCTCTTTTTTCGAAACAAGTGTCCAATTTCCCTTGAAAACCATGGCTCTTTCCAATTTTTACTATTTCCTTTCAACCGAACAGGGACATAAAGATTCTGTACTCTTACAATGTCCCCTTTAAATGTCCTCCATTTCTCTTCTACATCCTTCCCATAAAACAAAATGTCCCAATTCACTCCTTTTAAATCCTTACGCATTCCCTCAAAGTTAGCCTTTCTCCAATCAAAAATCTCAACCCTAGGTCCAGTTCTGACTCTCTCCATAATTATATTGAAACTAATGGTATTGTGATCACTGGTCCCGAAGTGCTCACCAACGCATACCTGCGTCACAGTACAAGCCGAGTCTATCCAGTCTTTCTTCATATGGAAGTCCTGCCATCCCAGGAATCAGTCTGGTGAACCTTCTCTGTACTCCCTCTATGGCAAGAATGTCTTTCCTCAGATTAGGAGACCAAAACTGTACGCAATACTCCAGGTGAGGCCTCACCAAGACCCTGTACAACTGCAGTAGAACCTCCCTGCTCTTGTACTCAAATCCTTTTGCTATGAATGCTAACATACTATTTGCTTTCTTCACTGCCTGCTGCACCTGCATGCCTACTTTCAATGACTGGTGTACCATGACACCCAGGTCTCGTTGCATCTCCCCTTTTCCTAATCGCCACCACTCCTGTTTTTGCTGCCAAAGTGGATAACCTCACATTTATCCACATTATACTGCATCTGCCATGCATTTGCCCACTCACCCAACCTATCCAAGTCACCTTGCAGCCTCCTAGCATCCTCCTCACAGCTAACACTGCCCCCCAGCTTTGTGTCATCCGCAAACTTGGAGATGTTGCATTCAATTCCCTTATCCAGATCATTAATATATATTGTAAGTAGCTGGGGTCCCAGCACTGAGCCTTACGGTACCCCACTAGTCACTGCCTGCCATTCTGAAAATGACCCATTTACTCCTACTCTTTGCTTCCTGTCTGCCAGCCAGTTCTCTATCCACATCAACACTGAACCCCCAATACCGTGTGCCTTAAGTTTGTATGCTAATCTCTTATGTGGGACCTTGTCGAAAGCCTTCTGAAAGTCTACATATAACACATCCACTGGTTCTCCCTTATCCATTCTACTAGTTACATCCTCAAAACATTCTATAAGATTAGTCAGACAGAAGCTCACAGCAATTACCACAACATAACTTGCACGTATCAAAGGCATCTCGAATTCATATAACCATATAACAATTACAGCACAGAAACAGGCCTTCTCGGCCCTTCCAGTACGTGCCGACCATTTATTTTCCCCTAGTCCCATCTACCTGCACTCAGACCATACCCCTCCATTCCCTTCCCGTCCATATACCTATCCACTTTACTTTTAAATGTTAAAATCAATCCTGCCTCCACCACTTCTGCAGGAAGATCATTCCACACAGCCACCACTCTCCGAGTAAAGAAGTTCCCCCTCATGTTACCCCTAAACTTCTGTCCCTTAATTCTCATGTCAGTCCCTCTTGTTTGAATCTTTCCTACCCTCAATTCCCATCCTTGATTGCCCTTTTAGCATAGAATGTTCTTGCTTTTCGTGAAGCACAGTGTTGAGCAGTGTTGAGTAGATATTGCAACAAACCTTGGAGAAGAAATCTGGTCATATCAATGAAGGATGTTGTGATATACCCAAAGCAGGCTCTTGGCTTTAATATTCTGGAATGCAAGTGAAAGACTAATATGTTTTCATGAAATGTAATCAGCAAATGTAAAAGTAGCCAAAGAAACAAGAAAGTATGCATGAATAAACCAACAACCCAGAGTGGTGGTGATTGCAGCTTCTACTTCTAATGCAAGAGAACTGGGCGTGAATTGATGTAAAGTAGATGAAACGCATCAAAGAGAAGGCAATGGAAAGCGAGTAAAACTGATTGTGTATCGCTCGCTTCCTGACCCGTATCGTGCGTTGGATGACCACTTTGCGAACTCGATTATATAATTTTCTTGGAGATACTTGAGTCACTGGGACCGCTTTAGGCAAGACAGGATGGCTAAAGCGCTGAAAAGTGCCACTTGTGTATCAAATCGTTGTCAAAATTAGGTTTTATTGGATTTAACTGCCATTTCACAGATCAGAAATGAATTGGTCACTGGTAATTCTTTCAGCGTCATACGACAAAACTTCCAAAACTGTACGATGCCGTCAGTGCATTTTGATATGTGTGCAACGGCGAAGATCACATTTTCGAGTCGATTGGGAATGTACAAGATGTGACAACACGCCAAATGCAAAGGGTTTTCATCAATGATTTTTCTGGAGACAAAATGGTGCTGGTACCTTTAATAAGGTCTGAAGAAGGGTCTCGACCCGAAACGTCACCCATTCCTTCTCTCCAGAGATGCGGCCTTTCCTGCTGAGTTACTCCAGCTTTTTGTGTCTAACTTCAGTTTAAACCAGCGTCTGAAGTTCTTACCTATATCTTTAATAAACCGACGTGTTACAAGGCTGGGGAAACAAAATAATGTTGTTTAACTTTGGAGAGGTGCTGTTACGCTATGCCGGCACATGCCATCACTAAATAAGCGCTGGTTTTGATAATCAGAAGAATGCATTTATCAAAGCAAACCTGTCTTTTGAAAGTTTGCAATGAAGCAAAAATGTAGGCAGTCATGCTCACAAACTCTTTAGAAAAATAACAATTAGCATGTTTCTCTGGTTAATGAGTGAATTTGGTTGTGGTTGATACTTGATCTCTTCTGAAGCTGGACTTGGTTGGCCAGACTGGTGAGTTCGGCAGCATCAGCTTAAACAACAGCACAGAGGATATCACAACAGCAGCAGTAGGAAGTTCAGACGTCAGCGGCAGTGAATGCGCTGGTGGAGCGAGATGCGTAAAACTCCCTGGGCATTGGGAAGCAGATTTCTGTTAGAGACTTCAGTCACTATTACACAGAAATACACCAAGACATGCCCATCGACAGAAGCAAATGGACTTTGGGTACAAAATACTGGAGTAACTCAGAGGGTCAGACAGCATCTCTGGAGAACATGGATAGGTGACATTTCCGGTCGGGACCCTTTTTCAGACTCTGGTCATTTGGTACAGATGGATTTCAGATTCCCAACTATTGTTTGTATTATTTGAATATGTTAAGTTAAATGCTTTATACCAGAACCTTCTTACATTGGCCAAATAGTGATTATATGTGGAGATGTGAAGAGTTGCTTTAAAGGATAAGGATGATAAGGATGAGGAACATTTCATGAAAGATGAAGATTGGGCGACTGAACTGACTGTGGACCTGAAGGAAAATGCAAGAGCTTTGGATTATTTTTCCAGTAATAACATGTATTTCCACAATTTTAAATCTTTGGAAGAGAATTATAAAGCCAGTTTCTCTTTCTCTGCTTTCCAAGCAATATGTGAATTTACGGTAAATAAAAATGTACTAAACCTGCCGATGCTGGAAATCTGACACCGAATCAGAAGATGCTGCAAATACTCAGCAAACCTGGCCCAGCCTCCAGCCTCTAATACTCAGCAAACCTGGCCCAGCCTCCAGTCTCTGCCTCTAATACTCAGCAAACCTGGCCCAGCCTCCAGTCTCTGCTTCTAATACTCAGCAAACCTGGCCCAGCCTCCAGCTTCTAATACTCAGCAAACCTGGCCCAGCCTCCAGCCTCTAATACTCAGCAAACCTGGCCCAGCCTCCAGTCTCTGCCTCTAATACTCAGCAAACCTGGCCCAGCCTCCAGTCTCTGCCTCTAATACTCAGCAAACCTGGCCCAGCCTCCAGTCTCTGCCTCTAATACTCAGCAAACCTGGCCCAGCCTCCAGTCTCTGCCTCTAATACTCAGCAAACCTGGCCCAGCCTCCAGCATCTAATACTCAGCAAACCTGGCCCAGCCTACAACCTCTGCATCTCAACGTGACCAACAGATGAAACCACAGTTTCATTCGTGTGGGCAGATGCTGGTTTAAACCCAAGATAGACACAAAATGCTGGAGTTACACAGCGTGACATGTCTGGAGAGAAGAAATGGGTGATGTTTTGGGTCGAGACCCTTCTTCAGACTGACTTATGAATTATTAACCCAGAAAAGATTCGTCAGTAGCAGATTTCATAGCCACCAGATAGAAACATGGCTCCAACAACCTTGGTTCTTGAAGTAGAGACAAGCTTACCGAAGATATGAATAGGGAAGTGGCTGTAACAATTAATCAATCAATCACATTTGTTCATCACACACACAATAAAATGCAGTGAAATGAATTTTGCCAGCAGCGGTACAATCAAAAAAGAACACACAATACACAATAAAAATGTAACACAAACATCCACCACAGTATTCTTCACTGTGGGGGAAGGCACAAAGTACAGTCAATCCTCCTCCATTGTTCCCCCGTGGTCGGGGTGATAAACCTCCGCAGTCGCCGTTGCAGGTGGCCAGATGTATAGGCCCTCTCGTCGGGGATGGTAAGTCCCGAATCGGCGCTTCCATACCGGAGACCGCAACTTTCATAAAAAAATTATTTTATTTCGGTGCTCACAGTATAGACGTACTTCCAAAAGCTGTCAGATTTATTTATAATTATGTACACAGTCTTGGAATTCAGGTAAGCAGTGTGGCAAATCTGAGATGCTGTCAGGCAAACAGACAAGAGAGAGAGAGAGAGAGAGAGAGAGAGGGAATGAGAGAAAGAGGATATTAAAGGGAGGTACATATATAGATATTTTCTAATGTCCTATGTTCAGAATCAATGAAGACACCAGGAACTGGTTAACAAACAAAAACACAACATGCTGGTGTAACTCAGCAGGTCAGGCAGCATGTCTGTAACTCATGGATAGGTGACGATTCAGGTTGATTCCCTTCTTCAAACTGAGTATGAAGACTGACCCTTCTTGAGTGTTAACAAGGGTCCCAACCCGAAACGTTGCCTATCCACCTACTCCAGACATGCTGCCTGACCCGCTGAGTTACTCCAGCACTTAGTGATTTTTTTTCAGAATCAATGAGGGACTTTAAATTCAGTGTTGAATATATAAGGTAATAATATGTCCAGATGAAAAATGAAGTTTATTTCCTGAGTTAAGGCTGATTTTGTTAAATTTTGTTCAGCAAGGGTTAACAATTCTCTTAACCCTTGTTGTCCCCTCCCCTTCCTACCTCTCCCTCAGCCCTTGGGCTCCTCCCCCTCCTTTTTCCTTTCTTCTCCCCACCCCCCCCACCCCCCCCACCCCCCATCAGTCTGAAGGGTTTTGGCCCGAAACCGTTGCCTATCTCCTTCGCTCCATAGATGCTGCTGCACCCGCTGAGTTTCCCCAGCATTTTGTGTACCCTTAAGGCTGATTTTTTTTGGAATAGTTCAGATTATTAATGATGTGGAAATCAGAGTACAGTATAGTTGAAGTGAAAGGCGACTGGAATCAAGGTCATATCTGATTTTTTAAGTTTACTCGGACATTTGCTTAAAGTGACATGTCTTATTTCAACTGTTATAGAAGGCTTCACTATTGTAAAGAGTACCATGCAGCTGAAAAATAGGTGGCTGAGGAGAGATTCTTGTGGAACTCCAGTGCAGGAATGGACAGAGAAGTCATTCCTGGTTATTCACCAGATGCTCTAAATGAGCAAGAGATGCTGTTAGGCAGAGAGAGTACAAGAGGAAAGAGAGCAAGGAATGGAGTGAGAGACAACAAGATAGAATGAAAGAGAGGTAGCTCACATTCTAATAGGACACCAGAGGAGAGGCACTGTTTGTGGATGGACATCACTTGTGCCTGCAGATAAGATGGGAGGTAAAACAACAGTCTGTCACTGCTTAGCTTGCACAGAATAGTGTTTCTGATTTTAATAAATACTATTTGAGCCAGAAATCAGATTAGAATAATTTGATCAGAGAGTTGATGGAAAGATGGGCATGAATCAAGTGACGATGCAATTAAATAATTTCAGTTAGGAAAGGAGTTTTGCAAACGGGGTGATAAATAAGTAAGTTCGGGGGTTAAGAGTGTATTTTTATTCAGGGCAGGATGGTTAGGAAATATAAAAATAGTCAGGGAGAGAAATTCTTCACAGTAGCAGCTGTGACTGAAGTTCAGAAAAAAACAGACTTGGAATTAGTTGGAATAGAATAAAGGGGACAGGGGTGTGGAGAGGTCCATGGGTTAAGGTGAGGATTGTGAGATCAAAGGTGGATTGAAATTGATGGAAACTGGTTTGGATGGGTGAGCAAACACATTGCCCTTTCCCAGTCAACATCCTCAGCATCGAGCTCTGATTGCACTCAACCAGTTACAGAGGCCGGGGCACATTATATACAGGCCTGACAGCAGGTGCACACGCAACTGTAGGTACTGGAACCTTGAACAGAATGCATAATGCTGGAGTAACTGTGGAACACATGCATACGTGATGTTTCAGTCGGGAACTTTCTCCAGTCACAAGTCTAAAGAAAGGTCTCAAAACATCACCGATCCATGTTCTCCACAGATGCTGCATGACCCACCGAGTTACTCCAGCATTTAGAGTTTTGCCAAAACAAATTTCCTACTTCTGTCATGGCACGAAGTTATCAGGTTGGAGCAATGCATCAAGGATGTTCTCAAAGCCCTCCTGGCAAAACACATCATGCTCAATGACTGAGAACCCCTGGTCTGTGACACATCAAACTGGAGGAGAGCACAGGACATTGAACGTGGAACATGCCAGGTGCACGTGGAGGCAAAAAGACAATTGTGGAAGAAGCACAAGAATGTACGCAAGCTGTTTACCCTCCCTGTCCAGCAGCTGCTGCCATGTTGTGGCTGAGACTGCACATCAAACACTGGCTTCATCAGAGTCTACAGAGCTGGAATGCTACCAAGGGACCACCGCTGAGGTTAGACCATTGGGTAAGGCAAGGCGAGGCAAGGCAAGGCAAGTTTATTTATATAGCACCATTCATACAAGCTGCAATTCATAGTGCTTTACAAAAGAAACAAGAGAATAACATAGTTTAAAAACATTGCAGAACCACAATACAACACAGGACAACAGAATAGCCAATAAGCCAATTGCATGAATAGTAAAACAAAATCACTAAAACATTAAGGCGATTTTAAAAGCACATAAAAGGGTTAAAACTAGAAGATTAAAATTACCCGCATGTTGGGTCATGAAAAAGCTACATCAAACAACAGTGTCTTTAGGCCTGACTTAAATGTGGTTACAGACTGTGCACACCTCAGGTGTTCAGGGAGCCTGTTCCACAGGTGTGGAGCATAGAAACTGAATGCTGCTTCAGCCCTTTTTGTTCTGACCCTGGGAACATGGAGTAGACCTGTCCCCGAAGACCTGAGGAGTCTAGGTGCCTCATAAACAACAAGTAAGTCAGAGATGTATTTTGGACCCAGACCATTCAGAGCCTTGTATGCCAGTAACAGAATTTTAAAATCTATCCTTTTACACACAGGGACCCAGTGCAAAGATTTAAGGACAGGTGTAATGTGGTCCATTTTCTTGGTGTTGGTTAAGACTCTGGCAGCGGCATTCTGGATAAGCTGCAGTTGTTTAATTGATTTTTTACTGAGACCTGTAAAGATACTATTACAATAATCTAACCTACTGAAGATATATGCATGAACAAGTTTTTCAGTGTCTTCTTTGGACAGAAATCCCTTGACTCTTGCAATGTTTTTTAGATGGTAGTAGGCAGATTTGGTAATGGTCTTTATATGGCTGTTAAAATTCAAATCCGAGTCTATAACTACACCAAGGTTTCTGGCTTTGTCTGTGGTTTTCAATGCAATTGAGTCAAGTTGAGCACTTTTCTCTAGCCTTATTTTTTTGGGGCCAAGGACAATAATTTCTGTCTTATTTGTATTGAGCTGGAGGAAATTCTGGTTCATCCACTCGTTGATTTGTTTGACCCACTGACTCAGTGAGTGTAGGGGACTATGGTCATGCGGTGACACTGTGATATAATGTTGTGTGTCATCAGCATAAGTATGGTAGGATATGTTAAAATACTCTATGATCTGAGCTAGGGGGAGCATGTAAATATTAAACAAGATGGGTCCAAGAATGGAGCCCTGGGGAACCCCGCATGTGAGTTTTGTACGTTCTGATTCATAATTACCAAGGGAAACAAAATAATCCCGATCTTTCAGGTAGGATTTGAACCAGTCCAGCACAGAACCAGAGAGTCCTACCCACTTCTCCAGTCTGTCAAGCAGTATGTTATGGTCCACCGTATCAAAAGCAGCACTGAGATCTAGAAGTACCAAAACTGAAGCTTTTGATGCATCACTGTTTAGATGTATGTCGTTTAGGACCTTAGTAAGTGCAGTCTCAGTGCTGTGATGTGGCCGAAATCCCGACTGGAAAACATTAAAAATATTGTGTTGGATCATAAAGCTGTAAATTTGTTTATAAACTACCCTTTCAATGATCTTTGCCAGAAATGCTAAATTAGATATGGGCCTGTAGCTGCTCATAGCTGAGGCATCCAGATTAGGCTTCTTCAATAGGGGCTTGTTTTTAAGGCTTTATATGGGTAGATGAGGAACTGATCAATAGTGGACCTGAAGCTGGACAGCTGAAAATCCCAAGGTGAGGGATTGGAGGTTGTTTCCCAGATTAGGAGAGTGAAGGGAGGCAGGAATGCAAGTAGAGAACAGAAATGAGACTGTGATCAGAGAATGCGTTAGTTGTGAATTGAGATCAGAGTGAAGTTGCAGGCTTGAAGGAATAATTTTGGAGAGAAACAGTTGGGCAATGGTCGCAGGAGCGTGAGCTTTGCTGAATTGAAGTGAAGGCTGAATTCACTGAGGAAGGGCACAACTCACAAGAGAGGCAGTGATGACATCTTGTGGAGAAACTTAGAATGGATGGTAAAGGATATGTGTGCTCAAAGGAAGAAGGGCTGCCAGAGGACTGGTAAGTGATTAGAGATCACAGTTACAGTGAAGGAGAACATAGCCAGACACGGGCATTTCATGGGACAGTATTTCATGGCATGGGATTACATGGTACCCGGGGCGGGGTATCACCACCCCTTAGCTTTCTCTGTCCAGCCCACAAATCAGTGGGATCCATTCATTATTTCACCTCTGTCTTGCAGGCACTCATTCTGAGGAAGAGCATAAGAGAATAAGAGCATAAGTAGACCACCAGCCCCTCAAGCCTGCCCATTTTACAATACAATCTTGGCTAATCTGCCCCAGGCATCAACTCCGCATTCCCTGCACTCTCAATATCCCAATCTTTCATCAATACAATACCTTCCCTTTAAATACACTCAATAATTTAGCCTGCACAATCACACAGGTTCAGCATCCTATGCTAAATTCCTAAGCACTACAGCTTTAAATGACCATCACCTGATCTTGTAACCATGTCTGCGTGTTTGAGATTATTCTGCTTGTTGGTGTGAGGTGAAAGAGCAAAGAGGCACGAAGGCGAAGGTAAGCAGCCTGAGGGCCTGATACGACAGCCAGAGCAGAAAGACACATACCTGTAGATACAACGTCAGCAAATAGGTGAAAATAGGTGAAAAGATAATTAGCTTGTGTATATCTCTGATACCTGTGTTCAGTTCTGGTCAAAGTGCCAAGATGTAGAATTGTTGCCAATTAATCTAAAATTGGAAACGAAAGACATTGAGTGGGTGAAGTCTGGCAGTTTGATATTAATTATAAATGTATTAATTTTAAATATGAATTATGAATCTGGTGGATTTGATTTCTCTGAATCTCTGGACTTTATATGGCTCTATTACAATGCCTGACTCGGCACTCAGTCTATATCACTCTCCGTCACTGTTCATCTTTTCTCTCTCTTCTCTCTATCACTCTTTTATCTGTATCTCTACTCGCATCCCCCAGTATGCATATTGAACCAAATACTTCATCAGTTTTGCATTGTTGTGTCATTTACATACCTGGTCCACGTGATAAACAAATTCAGACCGATGTCACTATCAGCATCATGTTCCCATTTGGGCCTGAGGAGTAAAACACATGGGTTTACATGGAACAGTACAGAAGCAGGGCATTCAACCCACAATGTCTGTGCCAAACATGATGCCAAATTAAACTAATCCTTTTGCCATATCCACCCATTCCCTGATAATTCATGTACCTGTCTAAAAGCCTCTTAAACACCACCATCATATCTGCTTTCACCACCACTCCCTGCAGCATGTTCCACGCACCCACCACCATCTGTGTACAAATATTTGCCTTGCATATTTCCTTTCAGCTTTTCCCCTGGCACCTTAAATTGTGTCCTCTTGTCTTTAATATTTCCATCCTGGTAGGAAAATTCTCCTCATAATTTTATAACATTTTATGTACTATCAGGTCCTGCCTCAACCTCTGATAGTCCAGGAAAAGAATGCAAGTTTGTCCAATCTCCCCCTATAGCTAATGCCCTCTAATACAGGCAGCATTCTGATAAATTGATTGTGCATCCTTTCCAAAACCTCCACATACTTCTTATAAAGCAGCAACCAGAACTGCACACAATACTCCCAAATGCAGCCTAACCAAAGTTTTACTGAGCTGCAAGACATTGTGACTTCCTGATTCTTGTACTGTTTTCCCGACTATATGCATTTTTTACCACTCTATGTGCTACTCTGTTTTATCACTCTTGTGTGCTACTCTCAGGGAGCTATGGACTTGGTCCCCAAGTTCCCTCTCTACATCATTGCCATTAAGGGTCTGCCATAAACTGCACCCTCTTCCATTTAACCTCCCAAAGTGCAACAGCTAACATTTGTAAAATAGAAAAGAGGTATGTTGTGTTTGATGGATAGTAATTTAATACAGACTCATGTTATATCGTGTCAGTGTTGTGTTTGATGGTTGGTAGCAATACAGACTCATGTTGTCCCGTGTCAGAAAATCAGTTTTTATTCTAGCCATCTTGGCTGGAGTCAGGCAGCCATCTTGGCTGGAGTCAGGCAGCCATCTTGGCTGGAGTCACGCAGCCATCTTGGCTGGAGTCAGGCAGCCATCTTGGCTGGAGTCAGGCAGCCATCTTGGCTGGAGTCAGGCAGCCATCTTGGCTGGAGTCAGGCAGCCATCTTGGCTGGAGTCACGCAGCCATCTTGGCTGGAGTCAGGCAGCCATCTTGGCTGGAGTCAGGCAGCCATCTTGGCTGGAGTCAGGCAGCCATCTTGGCTGGAATAAAAGTCGACTTACTGACATGAGACAACACGAGTCTGAATTGAGTTACCACCCATCAAACACTACAAGGGATAAGGATGGGAGGGGACAGGTGGGTTGGGAAAGAGGGAGATATGGAAAATATGAGAGATAAGAGGGAAATATGGAAATCCCTATTGTTCGTCACTCCTTTTCGTATCACCAGAAGAACCCTAATTTGAGGGGTGTTTCTCAGCGACAACCTGAGCATTACTGGGTTTGGGATTATACATGGTGCTCCTTGACCAATCACAGAAGAGTAAAGCGCAGGGTGCCGGCACCTTTGAATTACAGCCACATGGACCATCACGAAAGACTGGACATTTGGTTGTAAATCCAGTGTTGGGTGGTGAGGCACAGCTGACAACACAAATGATGTGGCGTTACAAATCCAGGTGGGTTTTGGGCAGATTAGATAAGAGCAAGGCTATTCCACCCGAGGCCAGCTGGACCTGACGATGAATATTGTGTCAGCTTCAGTTGGCAGTATTTTCTGATAAAACACTGAGGTTTGTGTCACGACCAGCTTGGCACTTTCGAGTACAACTCATATAAGTCCTGACTCAGTATTTTAGTACAACTCAGTACTACTATTAAGCAAATATTCCAGGTCAGGATGATTTGCTTAATACCGTATTACTGCATCATTCAGTGTTCATAACAATACACCTTTAGCATAGCAAGTATTTTTTTCCCACTTTGCAAATGCCTCGGGATCAAGTATGCAAGATTATAAACATTCAGGCTTGAGGTGAGTTCAAATTGGCATGGTTGCGTCACATGAACGTAAGGGAACAGGAGCTTGATGAGGGCAGATTGTCCTTCGATGTGGGAGGAAACCAGAGCACCCGGAGGAAATTCACGGAGTCACAGGGAGAACATGCAAACTCCACACAAACAGTCCCCGTGGTTAGGATCACACTCTGGTGCTGTGTCAGTGGCTCTACCAGCTGTGCCAGCCATACACTGGATAAGGAGCATTCCCTTACAGTGGCTTCTAGTACTAAATCGCCGCAGGATGGGAGAGATCCTCTCAGCAACAATCTTTTCAAGACTCCTCAAAATCTTGATAAAACACCTCCAATTCCTCGATCTCTTTTGCAATTAAGCCATATATGCTGCATCTTTCCTCATAAGATCTGGAATCAACCTCATCTGACTGTCTCCAATCCAAGTATATCCCTCCTTACTCACCGATACCAAAACTGTACGCTACTCCAGGTGTGGACTCCCAAATGCCAGGTTAGATTCAGATCACTTTAACTGTATAACCAAGTTGAGATCAAGCATACACATTCTGCTTCAGTCAACCATGTTCTATTTTGCTGAGATTTATCATTATTTTCATTTCAGGGGATTTTAAAGAAGAAAACACTGGGAAACCTGGAAAAATACGTGCTCAGAGACGTGAGTACAATCTTTGCGGCATATGAGCAGGCTGATGGCTTTTTGCAAATGACAGAAGATCATTCTGTTGGTTGGTGGGTCTGGGGTTGACTTCCTAGTGTCCCGGAGTCCTCAATAACTAAAAACTCATCTTTCAGGAGAAACAAACATCATGTTTTAAATACATTCTTTGCTTTGGTTCCCATTTCTGGTGAACGTCTTTGCTCTGTATTAGATAAAGGGAGTGGAGGGAAAGTGCTACTTGACTGGGTCAGTTTACAGGAAGCGGGAATAAACCTCCAGAGCTGGCAATCTGAAACTGACGTACACATAGTGGTGATCTTATTAAAATATACAAGATCTTTAGAGGGCATTGCAGGGCAGATGTCAAAATGTTACCACTTGCTGGAGAATCTCAAGTGAGGAGACATGTTTACAGGATTAATGGCCACTCATTTCAAACTGAGATGGTGCACAAAATGCTGGAGAAACTCAGCGGGTGCAGCAGCATCTATGGAGCGAAGGAGATAGGCGACGTTTCGGGTCGAGACCCTTCTTTACACTGATGTCAGGGAAGGGGGCGGGACAAAGATAGAATGTAGGCGGAGACACTAAGACTGATGGGAGAACTGGGAAGGGTGAAGGGATGGAGAAGGAGGGAAAGCAAAGGCTATCTGAAATTAGAGAAGTCAATGTTCATACCGCTGGGGTGTAAACTACCCAAGCGAAATATGAGTCTGTTCCTCCAATTTGCACTGGGCCTCACTCTGGCCATGGAGGAGGCCCAGGACAGAAAGGTCAGATTGGGAATGGGAGGGGGGAGGTTGAAGTGCTGAACCAACGGGAGATCAGGCAGGTTAAGACAGACTGTGTTAAGTCAAGGTTCCGTGGAGAACCTGCTGGCTTCCCCTTGACCAGGTTAGGTCAGGAGTACCTTTTACGATATTTGGGACATCTCTGTGATCCTACACCAAGCATCCATTATTACCTCTGAAAAAGACACAGAGTGCTGGGGTAACTCGACGGGTCAGGCAGCATCTCTGGAGCACATGGATAGGTGAAGTTTCAGGTGAGGACCCTTCTTCAGTCTGACCAAAACATCACAAATTCACCCATTCCTTCTCTCCAGAGATGCTGCCTGTCCCGCTGAGTTACTCCAGCATTCTGTGTCTACCTGGAGTAAACCAGAATCTGCATTTCCTTCCTACACCACCTACCCATGTTGTTCAGAGACACTACTTGACCTGCTGAGTTACTCCCGTACTCTGCTTTCCTTTTTTATGTAAACTAGCATCTGCAGTTCCTTATTACTACACTCAGTCCATTACAATAGACAATAGACATTAGGTGCAGGAGTAGGCCATTCGATCCTTCGAGCCAGCACCGCTATTCAATGTGATCATGGCTGATCACCCCCAATCTGTACCCCGTTCCTGCCTACTCACCATATCCCCTGACTGCGCTATCTTTAAGAGCCCTATCTTGAAAGTATGCAGAGAATCGGCCTCCACCGCCCTCTGTGAGAAAGAGTGTTTCCTCGTTTCCGTTCTAAATGGCTTACCCCTTATTCTTAAACTGTGGCCCCTGGTTCAGGACTCCCCCAACATCGGGAATACGTTTCCTGCCTCTAGCGTGTCCAAACCCTTAACAATCTTATATGTTTCAATAAGATCCCCTCTCATCCTTCTAAACTCCAGAGTGTACAAGGCCAGCCGCTGCATTCTCTCAGCATATGACAGTCCCGCCATCCCGGGAATTAACCTTGTAAACCTACGCTGCACTCCCTCAATAGCAAGAATGTCCTTCCTCAAATTAGGGGACCAAAACGGCACATAATACTCCAGGTGTGGTCTCACTAGGGCTCTGTATAATTGCAGAGGGACCTCTTTGCTCCTATATTCGATTCCTCTTGTTATAAAGGTCAGCATGCCACTCGCTTTCTTCACTGCCTGCTGTACCTGCATGCTTACTTTCATAGACTGATGAACAAGGACCCCCAGATCCCGTTATACTTCCCCTTTATCCAACTTGACGCCATTTAGATAGTAATCTGCCTTCCTGTTTTTGCTACCAAAGTGGATAACCTCACATTTATCCACATTAAACTTCATCTGCCATGCACCTACCCACTCCCCCAACCTGTCCAAGTCACCCTGCATTCTCATAGCATCCTCCTCACAGTTCACACTGCTACCCAGCTTTGTGTCATCTGCAAATTTGATAATGTTACTTTGAATGACTGAGGTGCATTGGAATCTCGCCCTGGAGGATTGTAGAGGCTGGATTATGGGGGGTTTTAAGGAAAAGGTAGCTACAATTTTTAAAAGAGCTGGAAATTGAGAGTTATGGGGAACTGGCACAAAAGAGGAGGCGAGGTATAGGGCAGATCAGCTGTTGTTTGTTGAGGCAGCTTGAGGGGGAAGTGACTCCCCCAGCTCCCGTTTGCTGATGCTGCGTTCTGATGCTGCAAATGGAAGGACAGAGTTGGCAAGGAAGTGACTGGGCAATGCTCTTGTAGACCAGGAAGGAGTTAACCTTTTAAGCTGAGACAAATGGCTGTCATATCCCTGCTACACCTAGTGCAGTTTCTCAGATGTGGCACCCATCGCAGTTGATCCTTGAAGCATTACCTTGTCAAAGGAAAGCAAGGTTTGGCCGATCTGCCTCATCTTTACTGTCTGAATAAGCCAACGGAACATCCCCTCACTATTCTGTTCGTTATGTTTATTTGGAAGACATTTGGACCAGTGCATGGATGGGAGGGGGTTGGAGGGATGTGGGCCGTGTCGATGGGGCATCTTGGGCTGGTTGTGCAGGGGCCTGTTTCCGTGCTTTATGACTGTTCAGAACTGGAGGACTGGGGTTCGGGGTGAGAAGGAAGGGGTTGGGGAGGTGCCTGGGGACAACCTTTTCACTTAGTGGGTGCTGATGAGTGGAGCGAGCTGCCAGAGGAACTGGTTGATATAAATACAATAAATCAATTAAAACATGGAATGTGGATCGGTGCAGTGTGGGGGCAGGCCCTTCGGCCCACAATGACTGTTCCCTGCACAGCCAGAGTGGTGAATATTTAGATCATTCATTTCAATAGCAATGCCAAGGCACTCACCAGCAGCATCTTGGGGTCACCATTGACCAGAAGCACAATTGGACCAGCCACATACACATCGTGGCTACAAGAACAGGTCAGAGGCTGATATCCTGCAGTGGGTGACACTCTCTGGTTCCCACAGCCATTCCACTGTCTGCAAGGCCCCAGTATACAGAACGTGTGTGATAGAATGCTCCCTGGATAAGTGCAGCTCCAACAATTCTCAAGAAGCTTGACCCCTTCTAGGCCAAAAGCAGCCCAATGAACTGGCATCCTACCCACCATCCATGTACAAACGCTGCAGAGTGTACCATCTACAAAATGTACTGAAGTCACTCACCCAAGTCCAGCTGCACTTCCCAATCCCACTATCTCTAACACCAATGTGTAGGAAAGAATTGCAGATGCTGGTTTAAGTCGAAGGTGGATACAAAATGCTGAGTAACTGAGCAGGACAGGCAGCATCTCTGGAGAGAAGGGATGGGTGACCCGAAACGTCTTTAACATCAAGATGAACAAGGACAGCAGGGACTTGGAAACCAATCCAAGTTGTGCAATGCCCCGACTTGGAAATATATTGCCCATCCATCATCAACCCTGGAACTCCCTATCAGCATCATGGCTGTATCTTTGCAGCAGCAGTCCAAAGTGGCTCGCCACTATCTTCTCAAAGTCAATTGTGTGTGCAATAAATGTTGACCTTTCCAGCGATATCAAGGTCCCAAAATATGAATAAATATGACTAAAAGCTCACTGCCCGAAAGGGTCGTAGAGGCTGCAATCATAATACTAGCTGGGTGAATTGTAAGAATCCACTAAAGCTGGGAAAGATGAATACTCTGAATAATATTCTCATGGTTGACAACCAGATGATGAGCCAAATGGCCTTCAGCTAATCTGTCAATTTCCTGGATTCTGCTGTCAATAAGCGAAGACACACTTTCCATTCTAAATTTCCTGTATTTAATCAATGCCTTTCCTTTTGTTTTATGCCCTACCCCCTCCACCAATACATTGTCCTGTCCCATCTATCAGTGAAATGAACTCCCCAAAAAAACCTACATCATCCTCTGACTTCCTCCACTCCCAGGAAAACAGCTGTTGTAACTTGACTCCTTCCTCCACAGCCTCGGTTGCCCTTGCTCCTCAGTCGAATGAAAGAAGCTGGAAAGGTTTTCCTTGCCACCAACAGCGATTACCCCTACACAGATGTAAGTGTACTATTCTGTTTTGTTCTATAGTTTTGGGTGAATCACAGAGGGTGCTAGAGTTGCTACCTTGCAGCGCCAGAGACCCAGGTTCGATCCTGACTACAGGTGCTGTCTCTATGGAGTTTGTACGTTCTCCCTGTGACTGGCTGGGTTTTTCTCAGGGTGCTCAGATTTATTTCCACGCCTCAAAGAGGTACAGATTTGCAGGTTAATTGGCTTTGATAAAATTGGCCCTAGTGTGTTAGATAGTGTTAAGCACAGGGTGAATGCTGGTCAGCGTGGACTCGGTGGGCCAAAGGGCCCGTTTCTGTGCTGTACCTCTAAAGCAAAGTGTAAAGAAGTGGAGGCCAGGTTGATGAGCAGCTTTAACAAGCTTACTACACACCAATGACCAGAGATCAGATTTCACCCACTGTTGGCATGCTGTATTTATTGAATTCCCTGCCACATTTATGGAATTCCCTGCCACAGAGGCCAGGTCACTGGATGGATTTAAGAGAGAGTTAGATAGAACTCTAGGGGCTAGTGGAGTCAAGGGATATGGGGAGAAGGCGGGCACGAGTTATTGATAGGGGACGAACAGCCATGATCACAATGAATGGCGGTGCTGGCTCGAAGGGCCGAATGGCCTACTCCTGCACCTATTGTCTATTGTGTACTTTGATGATATTATCACATGCATGACCATTGTTGGGGGAATGGCAGCTGTATGGAAGGTTTGTCACATCTGGGAGTGGTCACCACTATGAGATGGGCGGACCACAAATCAGGTAGAAATGCATTCAAACATACACACATTTGATGTTTAGTAAATGGCATCACTGCACTGCTGTTCAACGTTTGTGTTTTTCTTTGAGTCGATTATCCTGCTGAGATTACCTCAGGTATAGAGCAAGGTTCCAAATGCAAGTGCTCTGCCTGAGAAGAGAGTGGAAACAGGCTCAGGAATAAGTAATAACTCTCAATAGTCAAAGTCAAAAATTCAAAAGAGTTTATTGTCATGTGTCCCTGACAGGACAATGAAAATCTTTCTTTGCATAGCACAACAGAACATAGAAGGCATTGACTACAATTATATACGTAAATACACACGTGAATTAATAAATTAATAAAGTGCAAATAACAGATGGAGGGATATTAATGTTCAGAGTTCCGAGCCAGGTTTAATAGCCTGATGGCTGTGGGGAAGTAGCTATTCCTAAACCGGGTTGTTGCAGTCTTCAGGGTCCTGTACCTTCTACCCGAAGGTAGCAGGGAGATGAGTGTGTGGCCAGGGTGGTGTGGGTCCTTGATGATGCTGCCAGCCTTTTTGAGGCAGCTACTGCAATAAATCCCCTCGATGGAAGGAAGGTCAGAGCCGATGATGGACTGGGCAGTGTTTACTACTTTTTATAGTCTTTTCCTCTCCAGGACACTCAAATTGCCGAACCAAGCCACGATGCAACCGGTCAGCAAGCTCTCTACTGTGCACCTGTAGAAGTTAGAGAGAGTCCTCCTTGACAGACCAACTCTCCGTAATCTTCTCAGGAAGTAGAGCCGCTGATGAGCTTTCTTAATAACTGCATCTGTGTTCTCGGACCAGGAAAGATCTTCACAGATGTGCACGCCCAGGAATTTGAAGCTCTTGACCCTTTCAACCATCGACCCGTTGATATAAACAGGACTGTGGGTCCCCATCCTACTCCTTCCAAAGTCAACAATCAGTTCCTTGGTTTTGCTGGTGTTGAGGGCCAGGTTGTTGTGCTGGCACCATATGGACAGTTGCTCGATCTTTCTTCTATACTCCGACATCCCCATCAGTGATACGTCCCACAACAGTGGTGTCGTCAGCGAACTTGATGATGGAGTTCGCACTATGACCGGCTACGCAGTCATGAGTATAGAGTGAGTACAGCAGGGGGCTGAGCACGCAGCCCTGAGGTGCTCCCGTGCTGATTGTTATCGAGTCTGACACATTTCCACTAATACGAACAGACTGTGGTCTGTGAATGAGGAAGTCGAGGATCCAATTGCAGAGGGATGCGCAGAGACCCAGTTCTGCGAGTTTGGTAACCAGCTTGGAGGGGATGATTGTGTTAAATGCCGAGCGATAGTCAATGAATAACAGCCTGACATATAAGTTTTTGTTGTCCAAGTGGTCCAGAGCAGAGTGGAGGGCCAGCGAGATCGCGTCCACCGTTGATCTGTTGTGGCGGTAAGCGAACTGCAGTGGGTCCAGGTTTTTGTCGAGGTAGGAGTTGATTTGCGCCATGATCAACCTCTCGAAGCACTTCATCACCACAGGCGTTGTTGCACAGGTCGATAGTCATTGAGGCACGTCACCTTGCTCTTCTTGGGCACCGGTATAATTGATGCCCTTTTGAAGCAAGTGGGAACGTCAGACCTCAGAAGTGACAGGTTGAAAATGTCCGTAAAAACTCCAGCCAGTTGGTCCGCACAGGTTTTTAGGACACGACCAGGTATGCCATCAGGTCCAGACGCTTTTCGAGGGTTCACCCCTCTGAAGGATTTCCTGACATCGGCCTCTGTGACTGAGACTGAAATACCATCACAGCGAATAGGGGCTCGGGAAGGCACATCAGTGTTCTCCCTATCAAAGCGTGTGTAAAATACATTGAGCTCATCAGGGAGTGATGTATCGCCGACATCCGAGCTGCCACCTGGTTTCGCCTTGTAAGAGGCAATAGAGCACTGGATAAGGGACATATTTGTGTAGAATTGTGAGGTGTTGGATAATTTATAAACTCTGTTAAAGTTTGGCTCAAATAGCCTCTCTCCATGTTATGCCACTTGCTTTGTCTATTTCTATTAAGACTTTCCTCGGTTTTAACTCAGGGCCATCCATCTGTTTAGTGGTTGTCACTCTGCCCTGCTATGTGTGTATTAGGCGCTTCTACAGACCTCCATATCATTGTGTCACAGACTTGATGTGGGAAATCATACAATATTCACACAGCACAGAAGGAGGCCATTCAGCCCATCATGTCCATGTTTGCTCTCTATACACGTTCTATTCGCCGATCCCTGCACTTTAGCCTCAGCACAGAAACTGAAAAGACCAGTGGGTTGGTCTGGCAGGATCAGGGTGTGCAGTTGTGATTGTCTTGGGGATAAGAGCAAGTAAGCTTATCTGTGGTCTGCTAAGATTATTGGTTCGTTTAGCCCTAAGAGCTAAATCTAACTCTCTCTTAAAAACATCCAGTGAATCGGCCTCCACTGCCTTCTGTGGCAGAGAATTCCACAGATTCACAACTCTCTGGGTGAAAACGTTTTCCTCATCTCAGTCCTAAATGGCCTACTCCTTCTTCTTAAACTGTGATCCCTGGTTCTGGATTCCCCAACACCGGGAACATTTTTCTTGCATCTAGCCTGTCCAATCATTTAAGAATTTTATATGTTTCCATAAGATTCCCTCTCATCCTTTTAAATTCCAAGCCCAGTCGACCCAATCTTTCATCATACATCAGTCCCGACATCCCAGGAATTAACCCGGTGAACCTATGCTGCACTTCCTCAATAGCAAATTAGACAAGGGAATTAAATGTGACATGAATGTGATGAGTTGAATGTGCAGATGATTATGATATAGTTGGGATCACGGAGACATGGCTCCGGGGTGACCAAGGCTGGGAGCTGAACATCCAGGGATATTCAATATTCGGGAGGGATAGACGGAAAGGAAAAGGAGGTGGGGTAGCGTTGCTGGTTAGAGAGGAGATTAATGCAATAGAAAGGAAGGACATTAGCATGGAGGATGTGGAATCAATATGGGTAGAGCTGCGAAACACTAAGGGGCAGAAAACGCTAGTGGGTGTTGTGTACAGGCCACCTAAGAGTAGTAGTGGAGTTGGGGATGGCATCAAACAGGAAATTAGAAATGCGTGCAACAAAGGTAAAACCGTTATAATGGGCAACTTCAATCTACATATAGATTGCGTGAATCAAATTGGCTGGGGTGCTGAGGAAGAGGATAGTTTTCTAAACCAACAGGTAGAGGAACCAACGAGAGAGCAGGCTATTCTAGACTGGGTATTGAGTAATGAGGAAGGGTTAGTTAGCAGCATTGTTGTGCGTGGCCCCTTGGGCAAGAGTGACCATAATGTGGTTGAGTTCTTCATTAGGATGGAGAGTGACATTCAGAAACATGGGTCCTGAACTTAACGAAAGGTAACTTTGAGGGTTTGAGACGTGAATTGACCAAGATAGACTGGCAATTGATTCCTGAAGGGTTGACGGTGGATATGCAATGGAAGGCATTTAAAGACTGCATGGATGAACTGCAACAATTGTTCATCACAGTATGGCAAAATAATAAATCATGAAGGTAGTGCATCCATGGATAACAAGGGAAATCAGGGATAGTATCAAAGCAAAAGATGAAGCGTACCAATTAGCCAGAGAAAGCAGCCTACCAGAGAACTGGGAGAAATTCGGAGTCCAACTGAGGAGGACAAAGGGCTTAATTAGGAATGGGAAAATGGATTATGAAAGAAAACTGGTAGGGAACATAAAAACTGACTGCAAAGGTTTTTATCGATATGTGAAGAGAAAAAGATTAGTTAAAACAAATGTAGGTCCCTTGCAGTCAGAAGCAGGTGAATTGATCATGGGGAACAAGGACATGGCAGACCAATTGAATAGCTACTTTGTTTCTGTCTTCACTAAGGAAAACATCAATAATCTGCCAGAAATAGCAGGGGATCGCGGGTCAAATGAGATGGAGGAACAGAGTGAAATCCAGGTTAGCCAGAAAGTGGTGTTAGGTAAATTGAATGGATTAAAGGCCGATAAATCCCCAGGGCCAGATAAGCTGCATCCCAGGGTGCTTAAGAAAGTAGCCCCAGAAATAGTTGATGCCTTAGTGATAATGTTTCAAAACTCATTAGATTCTGGAGTAGTTCCTGAGGATTGGAGAGTAGCTAATGTAACCCCATGTTTTAAAAAGGGAGGGAGAGAGAAAATGGGGAATTACAAACCAGTTAGTCTAACATCGGTAGTGGGGAAAGTGCTAGAGTCAGTTATTAAAGATGGGATAGCAGCGCATTTGGATAGTGGTGAAATCATTGGACAAAGTCAGCATGGATTTACAAAAGGTAAATCATGTCTGACGAATCATATTGAATTTTTTGAGGTTGTAATTAGTAGAGTGGATAAGGGAGAAGCAGTGGATGTGTTATATCTGGACTTTCAGAAGGCTTTCGACAAGGTCCCACACAAGAGATTAGTATACAAACTTAAAGCACACGGAATTGGCGGTTCAGTATTGATGTGGATAGAGAACTGGCTAGCAGACAGAAAGCAAAGAGTAGGAGTGAACGGGTCCTTTTCAGGATGGCAGGCAGTGACTAGTGGGGTGCCGCAAGGCTCTGTGCTGGGACCCCAGCTATTTACAATATATATTAATGATTTGGCCGAGGGAATTGAATGCAACATCTCCAAGTTTGTGGATGACACGGAGCTGGGGGGCAGTGTTCGCTGTGAGGAGGATGCCAGGAGGCTGCAAGGTGACTTGGATAGGCTGGGTGAGTGGGCAAATGCATGGCAGATGCAGTATAATGTGGATAAATGTGAGGTTATCCACTTTGGTGGCAAAAACAGGAAAGTAGTACAGTTTTGGTCTCCAAATCTGAGGAAAGACATCCTTGCCATAGAGGGGGTACAGAGAAGATTCACCAGACTGATTCCTGGGATGTCAGGACTTTCATCTGAAGAAAGACTGGATAGACTCGGCTTGTACTCGCTAGAATTTAGAAGATTGAGGGGGGATCTTATAGAAACTTACAAAATCCTTAAGGGGTTGGACAAGCTAGATGCTGGAAGATTGTTTCCGATGTTGGTGAAGTCCAGGACAAGGGGTCACAGTTTAAGGATAAAGGGGGAAGTCTTTTAGGACCGAGATGAGAAAAACATTTTTCACACAGAGAGTGGTGAATCTCTGGAATTCTCTGCCACAGAAGGTAGTTGAGGCCAGTTCGTTGGCTACATTTAAGAGGGAATTAGATGTGGTCCTTGTGGCTAAAGGGATCAGGGGGCAGGTAAGGGATACGGAGTTGGATGATCAGCCATGATCATATAGAATGGCGGTGCAGGCTCGAAGGGCCGAATGGCCTACTCATGCACCTATTTTCTATGTTTCTATCAAATGGTCATTCCTCAAATTAGAAGATCAAAACTGCACACAATACTCCAGGTGCAGTCTCACCAGGGCCATGTACAACTGCAGTAAGAACTCCTTGCTCCAAATCCTCTCGCAATGAAGGCCAACATGCCATTAGCTTTCTTCACTGCCTGCTGTATCTGCATGCTTCCATTCAGATAATAATCTGCCTTCCTGTTCTTGTTATCAAAGTGGATAACCTCACAGTTATCCACATTCTAGTGCATCTGCCATGCATCTGCCCATTCACCCAACCTATCCAAGTCACCCTACATCCTCACAGCATCCTCATCGCAGCTCACACTGCCACCCAGCTTTGTGTCATCTGCAAACTTGGAGATGTCACATTTAATTCCCTCGTCTAAATTGTTAATATTATGGCATCAGCCTATACACGGGCCACATATGGTCGAACCCTCGTCAGGAGGTACAAGGGCGGGCACGTGACGTCATGGGCTAGAGGGAGTGTCCTGGTACTTAAGGTTATCTCACCTCGAGACCTTAGTAGTCAACCGGTAGCTGAGCCTAAGAGAACAACCTCGCTCAGCTACAGCAGCAATGTTAATATAGTTAGCGCACCAACCTAACGTGTCGAACCTGAATAAACGACTGACATCTCGCCTTTATTCACCACGTTTGGTGCCACTACAATATACTGTACATTGTCGTTAACTGGGGTCCCAGCACCGAGCCTTGCAGCACCCCACTGGTCACTGCGTGCCATTCTGAAAAGGGCCCGTAAATTCCTACTCTTGGCTTCCTGTCTGCCAACCAGTTCTCTATCCATGTCAATACCCTAACCCCAATACCATGTGCTCTAATTTTGCACACTAATCTCTTGTGTGGGACCTCCACATACACCACATCCACTGGCTCTCTCTTATCCATTCTACTTGTTACATCCTCAAAAAAGTCCAGAAGATTAGTCACACATGATTTCTGCTTCATAAATCCATGTTGACTTTCCAAATGCGCTGCTATAACATCTTTGACAATCAACTCAAGCATCTTCCCTACTACTGATGCAAGGCTAACTGGTCTATAATTCCCCGTTTTCCCTCTCCCTCCTTTCTTATAAAGTGGGTTTACGTTGGCTATCCTCCAGTCCACAGGAAATGAATCGAGAGAACATTGGAAAAAGACCACCAATGCATCCATAGAAACATAGAAAATAGGTGCAAGAGTAGGCCATTCGGCCCTTCGACCCTGCACCGCCATTCAATATGATCATGGCTGATCATCCAACTCAGTATCCCGTACCTGCCTTCTCTCCATACCCCCTGATCCCTTTAGCCACAAGGGCCACATCTAACTCCCTCTTAAATATAGCCAATGCTGGCCTCAACTGTGACCCCTTTTTCTGGACTTCCCCAACATCGGGAACAATCTTCCTGCATCTAGCCTGTCCAACCCCTTAAGAATTTTGTAAGTTTCTATAAGATCCCTCCTCAATCTTCTAAATTCTAGCGAGTACAAGGCAAGTCTATCCAGTCTTTCTTCATATGAATGTCCTGCCATCCCAGGAATCAGTCTGGTGAACCTTCTCTGTACTCCCTCTATGGCAAGAATGTCTTTCCTCAGATTAGGAGACCAAAACTGTACACAATACTCCAGGTGTGGTCTCACCAAGGCCCTGTGCAACTGCAGTAGAACCTCCCTGCTCCTATACTCAAATCCTTTTGCTATGAATGCTAACATACCATTCGCTTTCTTCACTGCCTGCTGTACCTGCATGCCTACTTTCAATGACTGGTGTACCATGACACCCAGGTCTCATTGCATCTCCCCTTTTCTGAATTGGCCACCATTCAGATAATAGTCTACTTTCCTGTTCTTGCCACCAAAGTGGATAATAGTAAGATTAAATGAGAACTTACCAGTTTGAAGTTTGATCTTGATTTTATGAGGAGTGATTACGTGAAGAAGTGAAATTGAAATTATTGGTGATTACGTGAAAGTATTGGTGATTACGTGAAGAAGACCCGCCAGGCCGCATGCGCAACAATCTTCAAAGCAGTAAACCGTGGCTGCACTTTAAAAATGCCTTGCTACTCCAACAGCACCTCCCTAATAGAAACATAGAAACATAAAAAATAGGTGCAGGAGTAGGCCATTCGACCCTTCGAGCCTGCACCGCCATTCAATATGATCATGGCTGATCATCCAACTCTGTATCCTGTACCTGCCTTCTCTCCATACCTCCTGATCCCTTTAGCCACAAGGGATCCCTTTAATCTCTGAGCTCAGGCATCAATGACACAGGCTTCAGGTGGCATCGGACCTTCCCTCTAGTCACACATCACCAGTCTTTCATCTTCCTGGAACTCAGTCCCCAGCGGCAGCAGTTCAAGGAGGTAGTTCACCATCACATTGTCAAAGACCATGAGGGATGGCCAACACATGCCAGCCATGCCCAGATGACGGGTAATAAATAAATAAAAAAACATAATGACCCTCGTGAATCAGCCAACAAAAACGCGTTTCTCTGTTAGATAAGAAAAACTGAAGGACTTTTATTTACGAGTGTTTGTGATTGATGAGGTAAAGCCGTAGATCTTTCTGATTAACAAGACCCTGGCCTGTGACATGCTGATGTTGACACATTTCTTTTGCAGGCAATAATGAACTTCTTGTTTGACCTCCCACCTGGATTGAAGGTAAAGATCCAAACCAATGCAGCTCATCACCCAGTCACCACATACACACGTGGGTGACAAGTGTGACTAGAAGCAGACTCTTGTTATCTTGTACAATGCATATGGAAAAATGGATCCTTTTTAACTAGAACTAGATGGCTGGGCTGTGCACTAAATAGTTCAAGTAGAAATGATGAAATTCTAGCGGCATAATGGTGCTGCTTGTATAACTGGTACCACACAGTGCCAGAGAGCCAGGTTAGATTCTGACTTCGGGTGCTGTCTGTGTGGAGTTTGCACCTTGTATATTCCAAAGAGTCCACCAGGGACTATACTGGAAGTTGGACAATTTTATACTGGACTATTTTTACATTTATCAAGCCAATTAATCAAACCAATTAACCTACATACCTGTACGTGTTTGGAGTGTGGGAGGAAACCGGAGATCTCGGAGAAAACCCACGCAGGTCACGGGGAGAACGTACAAACTGCGTACAGACAGTGCCCTTAGTTGGGATCGAACCCGGATCTCCGGTGCTGCATTTTGCTGTAAGGCAGCAACTACCGCTGCGCCACCGTGGCTGCACATTCAACCTGTGACCACATGCGTTTCCTCCGGGTGCTCCAGTTTCCTTCCACATCCCAAAGGCGTGCGGGTTTGTAGGTAAATTGGCCCTCTGTAAATTGCCTCCAGTGTGTAAGGAGTGGGTGAGACAGTGGGATAACATAGAACTAGTGTGAACGGGTGATCAATGGTCAGCGTGGATTAGCTGGGCCAAAGGGCCTATTTCCATGCTGTGTCTTTCAATCAATTAATTCATTGATTAGAAATAGGTCCTTCTGCAGTTGTACAGGGCCCCAGTGAGACCATACCTGGAGTATTGTGTGCAGTTTTGGTCTCCAAATTTGAGGAAGGACATTCTTGCTATTGGGGGAGAATTTTGACCCCTTGTCCTGGATTTCCCCAACATCGGGAACAATCCTCCTGCATCTAGCCTGTCCAACCCCTTAAGAATTTTGTAAGTCTCTATGAGATCCCCCCACAATCTTCTAAATTCCAGGGGTACAAGCCGAGTCTATCCAGTCTTTCTTCATATGGAAGTCCTGCCATCCCAGGAATCAGTCTGGTCAACCTTCTCTGTACTCCCTCTATGGCAAGAATGTCTTTCCTCAGATTAGGAGACCAAAACTGTACGCAATACTCCAAGTGTGACCTCACCAAGACCCTGTACAACTGCAGTAGAACCTCCCTGCTCTTGTACTCTAATTCCTTTGCTATGAATGCTAACATACCATTTGCTTTCTTCACTGCCTGCTGCACCCGCATGCCTACTTTCAATAACTGGTGTACCATGACACCCAGGTCTCGTTGCATCTCCCCTTTTCCTAATCGGTCACCATTCAAATAATAGTCTACTTTCCTGTTTTTGCCACCAAAGTGGATAACCTCACATTTATCCACATTATACTGCATCTGCCATGCATTTGCCCACTCACCCAGTCTATCCAAGTCACCTTGCAGCCTCCTAGCATCCTCCTCACAGCTAACACTGCCACCCAGCTTCGTGTCATCCGCAAACTTCGAGATGTTGCATTCAATTCCCTCGTCCAAGTTATTAATATATATTGTAAATAGCTGGGGCCCCAGCACTGAGCCTTGCAGCACCCCACTACTCACTGCCTGCCATTCTGAAAAGGACCCGTTCACTCCTACCCTTTGCTTCCTGTCTGCCGGCCAGTTCTCTATCCACATCAATACTGAACCCCCAATACCGTGGGCTTTGCTTGTATACTAATCCCTTGTGTGTGACTTTATCGAAAGCCTTCTTAAAGTCCAGATATAACACATTCACTGCTTCTCCCTTATCCACTCTACTAGTTACAACCTAAAAAAATTCAATAAGATTTGTGAGACATGATTTACCTTTCGTAAATCCATGCTGACTTTGTCCAATGATTTCACCACGTTCCAAATGTGCTGCTATCCCATCTTTAATAACTGACTCTAGCAGTTTCCCCACAACTAATGTTAGACTAACTGGTCTGTAATTCCCCGTTTTCTCTCTCCCTCCCTTTTTAAAAAGTGGGGTTACTTTAGCTACCCTCCAATCCTCAGGAACTACTCCAGAATCTAAAGAGTTTTGAAAAATTATCACTAAGGCATCCACTATTTCTGGGGCTACTTCCTTAAGTACCCTGGGATGCAGCCTATCTGGCCCTGGGGATTTATCGGCCTTTAATCCATACAATTTACCTAACACCACTTTCCGGCTAATCTGGATTTCACTCAGTTCCTCCATCTCATTTGACCCGTGATCCCCTGCTATTTCCGGCAAATTATTTATGTCTTCCTTAGTGAAGACAGAACCAAAGTAGTTATTCAATCGGTCTGCCATGTCCTTGTTCCCCATGATCAATTCACATGTTTCTGACTGCAAGGGACCTACATTTGAATTTCACCCAGTCCTCTGGTAGGCTGCTTTTTCTGGCTAATTTGTACGCTTCATCTTTTGCTTTGATACTATCCCTGATTTCCCTTGTTATCCACGGATGCACTACCTTCCCTGATTTATTCTTTTGCCAAACTGGGATGAACAATTGTTGTAGTTCATCCATGCAGTCTTTAAATGCCTTCCATTGCATATCCACCGTCAACCCTTCAGGAATCAATTGCCAGTCTATCTTGGCCAATTCACGTGTCATACCCTCAAAGTTACCTTTCTTTAAGTTCAGGACCCGTGTTTCTGAATTAACAATGTCACTCTCCATCCTAATGAAGAACTCAACCATATTATGGTCACTCTTGCCCAAGGGGCCACACACAACAAGGCTGCTAACTAACCCTTCCTCATTACTCAATACCCAGTCTAGAATAGCCAGCTCTCTCGTTGGTTCCTCTACATGTTGGTTTAGAAAACTATCCCGCATACATTCCAATAATTCCTCTTCCTCAGCACCCCTGCCAATTTGATTCAGCCGATCTATATGTAGATTGAAGTCACCCATTATAACGGTTTTGCCTTTGTTGCACGCATTTCTAATTGCCTGTTTGATGCCATCCCCAACTCCACTACTACTGTTAGGTGGCCTGTACACAACGCCCACTAGCGCTTTCTGCCCCTTAGTGTTTCACAGCTCTACCCATATCGATCCCACATCCTCCAAGCTAATGTCCTTCCTTTCTATTGCGTTAATCTCCTCTCTAACCAGCAACGCTACCCCACCTCCTTTTCCTCTCTGTCTATCCCTCCTGAATATCGAATATCCCTGGATGTTCAGCTCCCAGCCTTGGTCACCCTGGAGCCATGTCTCCGTGATCCCAACTATATCATAATCATCAATAGCTATCTGCACATTCAACTCATCCACCTTATTATGAATGCTTCTCGCATTGAGACACAAAGCCTTCAGGCTTGTTTTTACAACGCTCTTGCCTCTTTTACAATTATGTTGAAAGGTGGCCCTTTTTGATTTTTGCACTGGATTTGTCTGCCTATCACTTTTCACCTTGCTACCTATTACTGCTATCCTCATTTTACACCCCTCTGTCTCTCTGCTCACACATTTAAGAAACCCACCGTCTCTTATTCTCTGTTTATTATTTTCTTCTTCTTTCCCCCCTACGTGTTGCGTCTGAGTGCTTCACTTCTCTGCCTCCTGCCTCACACACGGTCTACTTGCTTTCTCGATTTGAGTCCCTCCCCCCCACCGATCTAGTTTAAAGTCTCCCCAGTAGCCTTTGCAAATCTCCCCACCAGGATATTGGTTCCCCTCGGATTCAAGTGCAACCTGTCCTTTTTGTACAGGTCACACCTTCCACAAAAGAGGTCCCAATGATCCAGAAACTTGAATCCCTGCCCTCTGCACCAGTCCTTCAGCCACGCATTTATCCTCCGCCTCGCTCCATTCCTACACTCACTGTCGCGTGGCACAGGCAGTAATCCTGAGATTGTTACCTTTGCGGTCCTTCTCTTCAACTCTCCTCCTAACTCCTTAAATTCTCCTTTTAGGACCTCTTCTCTTTTTGTACCTATGCCATTAGTACCTTTATGTACCACGACCTCTGGCTCCTCTCCCTCCCATTTCAGGATATCTTGGACACGTTCAGTCACCAGGGAGGCAAACTACCATCCGGGTCTCCTGACTGCGTCCACAGAATCGCCTATCTGACCCCCTAATTATAGAGTCCCCTATTACTGCTGCCCTTACTAAAGTCCATGAAAACAACTTTACCTCCACCTATTACCTCTCATGCTTCGTCCTGCCCCTCCTCACTTCCAGCGTTATATGTTTCTACATTTGCTTGATTGCAGCTCCATGTAGCTAACATAGGCCTCATCATTTTTCCTGACTACAGCCCCAATATCCCTCGTCAGTCTGGGTTGCCCAATCCTTGCCCATTGCTCTAACAGGAACATGTTGGCCCTGAATTCTCCCTATCACACCTTTAAAAGCCTCCCACTTACCAACTGTCTCTTTACCACCAAGTAGCCTCTCCCAACCAACTTCCTGTCTCATGCTGTCATAAGTGGCCCTGCCACAATATATGACTTTAACTTTTGGACCAGCCCTCTGTCTTTCCATAACTAAAACTAATAGACAAATGATCACTGGTGCCAAAGTACTCCCTCTGATGCTTCAGCCATATGCCCAGCATCATTATTTAATAGGAGGTTGTGTCACCCCTCTCTAGTCAGCCTATCCCCATCTACAGAGATAGGATGGGGACAAGAACACACAAAGACTTGAAGCAATGTGAAATGGTTGGCATTGGCAGAGCCAACGTGATATTTCTGTCTTTCCTTCCCAGCCTGGTACCTCACACCGTTCCTGGCATTCCTACTTTGACTTGATTGTGGTTGACACACGGAAGCCATTCTTCTTCGGAGAAGGGACGGTCATCAGACAGGTGGACAATGTGAGTAAAGGAGAGATCTGTTTCTATGCCGATTATGGGGCTGGGCGTGAGGTTCCTGCTGCGACAGGGACTGGTTCCTTGCTGTTTATTCGAAATCCATCATTCGCTCATTTGGATTACCAGTTCCCACAGTACATAGAAACATAGAAACATAGAAAATAGGTGCAGGAGTAGGCCATTCGGCCCTTCGAGCCTGCACCGCCATTCAATATGATCATGGCTGATCATCCAACTCAGTATCCTGTACCTGCCTTCTCTCCATACCCCCTGATCCCTTTAGCCACAAGGGCCACATCTAACTCCCTCTTAAATATAGCCAACAAACTGGCCTCAACTACCTTCTGTGGCAAAGAATTCCACAGATTCACCACTCTCTGTGTGAAAAATGATTTTCTCATCTCGGTCCTAAAAGACTTCCCCCTTATCCTTAAACTGTGAACCCTTGTCCTGGACTTCCCCAACATCGGGAACAATCTTCCTGCATCTAGCCTGTCCAACACCTTAAGAATTTTGTAAGTCTCTATGAGAACCCCCCTCAATCTTCTAAATTCCAGCGAGTACAAGCCGAGTCTTTCTTCATATGAAAGTCCTGCCATCCCAGGAATCAGTCTGATGAACCTTCTCTGTACGCAATACTCCAGGTGTGACCTCACCAAGACAATGTACAACTGCAGTAGAACCTCCCTGCTCTTGTACTCTAATCCTTTTGCTATGAATGCCAACATACCATTCACTTTCTTCACAGCCTGCTGCACCTGCATGCCTACTTTCAATGACTGGTGTACCATGACACCCAGGTCTCGTTGCATCTCCCCTATTCCTAATCGGTCACCATTCAAATAATAGTCTACTTTTCTGTTTTTGCCACCAATGTGGATAACCTCACATTTATCCACATTATACTGCATCTGCCATGCATTTGCCCACTCATCCAGTCTATCCAAGTCACCTTGCAGCCTCCTAGCATCCTCCTCACAGCTAACACTGCCCCCCAGCTTTGTGTCATCCGCAAACTTCGAGATGTTGCATTCAATTCCCTCGTCCAAATCATTAATATATATTGTAAATAGCTGGGGTCCCAGCACTGAGCCTTGCGGCACCCCACTATTCACTGCCTGCCATCCTGAAAAGGACCCGTTCACTCCTACTCTTTGCTTCCTGTCTGCCAGCCAGTTCTCTATCCATATAACCATATAACCATATAACAATTACAGTACGGAAACAGGCCCTCTCGGCCTTTCCAGTCCGTGCCGACCATTCATTTTCCCCTAGTCTCATCTACCTGCACTCAAACCATACCCCTCCATTCCCTTCCCGTCCATATACCTATCCACTTTACTTTTAAATGTTAAAATCGATCCTGCCTCCACCACTTCTGCAGGAAGATCATTCCACACAGCCACCACTCTCTGAGTAAAGAAGTTCCCCCTCATGTTACCCCTAAACTTCTGTCCCTTAATTCTCATGTCATGCCCTCTTGTTTGAATCTTCCCTACCCTCAATGGGAAAAGCTTATCCACGTCAACTCTGTCTATCCCTTTCATCATTTTAAAGACCTCAATCAAGTCCCCCCTTAACCTTTTGCGCTCCAAAGAATAAAGACTTAACTTGTTCAACCTTTCTCTGTAACTTAGTTGCTGGAACCCAGGTAACATTCTAGTAAATCTCCTCTGTACTCTCTCTATTTTGTTGATATCCTTCCTATAATTAAGCGACCAAAATTGTACACCATATTCCAGAATTGGTCTTACCAATGCCTTGTACAATTTTAACATTACTTCCCTACTCCTATATTTAATGCTCTGATTTATAAAGGCCAGCACACCAAAAGCTTTCTTTACCACCCTATCTACATGCGATTCCACCTTCAGGGAACTATGCACAGTTATTCCTAGATCCCTCTATTGTTCCACAATATCAATACTGAACCGCCAATACCGTGTGCTTTAAGTTTGTATGCTAATCTCTTAGTATACCTTTCTGTGCTAATTATTTCCATTGACGTCTGCAGTACCTCTGAGTTGTGAAGTCTGATCAGCCAAAGACCCCTGTGCAGAGATCAATGTTCTATCCTAACTCTAGAGATTGCAAAGACGGCAACATAACTACATTTTAACAATGACGTTCTCTCTTGAGTGATGACCAAGACAGTGCATTGTGTTTATTTATGGTCTTGTTCATGAACAGGAATCGGGCAAGCTTCGGATTGGCGCGTACACCGGCCCCTTGCAACATGGTGTTGTCTATTCTGGAGGTGAGTTCGCCCTGTGACATCTGCATAACTGCACGTGTTCTTTCAGCAGGATAATGAGTGCCACACACATAAGAGCAATGCTTGCAATTCTGCCTTATCATAAAACAATGCAAATCAAATGGCAATGGTCAGCATGGGCAAGATGGGCTGAAGAGCCTGCCCCCGTGCTATAAAGGGGCAGTACTGTGGCGTAGTGGTACAGTTGCTGCCTTACAGCACCAGTATTTGAACACTAATAAAGACAACATTCATTTTGAGACTAATTTCAAAAGAGAATAGTAAGATTGAACGAGAACTTACCAAGTTTGAAGGTTGATCTTTATTTCATGAGGAGTTGCGGTGAGGGATTTCGTGAAGAGCCCGCCGGCACGCATGCGCGACATTCTTCAAAGCAGCGGTGTGGAATCACAGAAACAACAACAGAAATGACTTGGCATAGTAAGATTTAAAGAGACTCTGATTACCAGCTGAAGATGATCGAGGGTTGGGAGCGGAGGGCACGAAATCCCTCACCGCAACTCCTCATGAAATAAAGATCAACCTTCAAACTTGGTAAGTTCTCGTTCAATCTTACTATTTCATTTCGGAGTCACGTGAGTGACTTTGTGAAGACTTCAAAGCTTCTGTGATTACACGCCCTGGACAACGTCCATGCGGACACACAACTAGCAAGGATGGATTGGAGTAAACAAGTTGACGAAACGAGGTTATACTGAAACAAAAAGAAGATTTGTTAATAACACAACAAATAACGCCCTTTTAATCAGGGACATCCCCACGTTCACACCCGGCGTTCAGCACGGCCTCTGCGAACTGAAGGGGAGCAGCAACAGGCTTATTATAGAATCGCTGGAACACAGCTTCATTCGCCCATCCTGCTGTGGCGAGGATATGGTCCATGGGTACCTCCATGACTCTCGCCGCCGACGTAGATGCAGCCCTGGTGGAGTGGGATGTAAACACATTAGTGTCAATACCTGCCTTATTCAGGACGATCCGGAGCCACCTGGATATCGTCTGGACTGTCACTCGATGGTGAGGTCTTTTGTGAGTGACAAGCAGGTACAACTCCATTCCTCTGATGCTCCTCGTCACCTTGATGTAGTAACGGATGTGAGTGGCTAAACATAGCCGAGCATCTGCAGGGTATGCCGGGAACTTCAGCTGCAGCCCTGTGCACCCAGGTCTATGCTGCTTAAGTAGCTCATCGATAAAAAAGACTACTTCTCCAGGGGTCGACGTCATCCTGTCAATACGTAGTTTGTGGAGCGTCTGAACCCGCTGTGCTGAAGTCAGCGCTAGTAACATCACCAATTTCATAGTGAGTTGGTCCAGCTGTAACCCTTCCATGGGTGACCACGACCTGAGCAGGGTAAGCACATCCCTGACATCCCAGGTGATGTTGTAGCGTGGTGTAGGCGGATTCAGATTGAATATTCCCCGCATAAGCCTGGACACTAGCCTGTTCGATCCAACCTCGATGTTGAGGTAGAATGATAGCGCACTCCTGGCGCTGTTGATGGCACTATAACTCAAGTGCTCATCATGGTGCAACCCCGCGAGGAATTCCAGGACGTCGGCTATGGAGACATCGTCATAGGTGATGTGAGAGCGACTGCAGTAGGCTTCCCACTTGGTGATGTGGGAGAGATATCTCCGCCTGGTTGACTCTCGACAGGATGCTCCAATGGTGTTCATGGTCCGGGTGGTAAGGCCATACTGCATCCATGGCCTGGTCAGAACCTGCAAGCCAGTAATTTTAGATAGGCATGGCAGGGGTGTAACTCCCCTGAGACAGGGTGAGAAACCACATGCGGGCAACCCTCTAGAGGGACCCAAGGTTGACTAATCATGTCAGAGACCACCGGATACCAAGGCTGTGTAGGCCAGTCGGGTATGACAAGAATGCCTCTGGCAGAATCCATCCTGATTTTTTGTAATACCCGACTGATGAGGCAAAACGGGGGGAATGCATAGAAAACCACTTCCCCCAGTCTAGCGAGAATGCATCAATCGCTAATGCCCCAGGGTCTGGTTCCCATGAAACATATGTCGGTACCTGATGGTTCAACCGGGACGCAAAAAGGTCGATATCCGGTTCGCCAAATTTGGCTGTAATTTGGGCAAATATTTGAGGATGCAGCATCCACTCAATACTATCATTGAATTTGCGTGACCTGGTGTTTGCCACAGTATTAAGCCTACCTGGCAAATAGGTGGCTGAAATCCAAATATCTCGATCAATACACCAGCACCAAATAGTATTAGCCAATTTGTCACAAGAGACTGACCTGGTACCGCCCATATGGTTTAAATATGCCACCGCTGTGGTGTTGTCTATTTGGAGACGGACATGAGTGCCACTAAGATGAGCACAATATGCCCGCAGTCCGTGAAATGCTGCAAGCAGCTCCAAATAGTTAATCCCTTGTACTAGCAACATGCTAGCTTCAAGGGGATCCCACCTGCCTCCACAACTAGAAGAGCTGTCCGCAGCTCCCCAGCCTAGAGAGCTTGCGTCAGTTTGCAAATATACCACCGGATTGGGCACAACAATGGGTTTGAATGCCCTGCCAATATTGGACACCCACCATTGGAGCTCAACCTTAGCATCAGAAGGCAGCTCCATAGGTCTGTCAAAATGACCAGCGTTCTTTTTTAACGCAATAATTTTGGCCCTTTGCAGGTTTTGATAATGCAAAGGCCCAAACCGGGCTGCCGGAAATAAAGCTACGATTTTCCCAATTATCTTAGCTGTATGCCGAATAGATGGTATACTGGCGGATGCGAGATCCTGACATGCAAGGGAGACATCCTCCACCTTGTGAAATGGAATGGTGGCCCTCATTTGAATAGAGTCCACCGTGAAACCCAAATAATCCATAACCTGGGATGGGTGAAACTTCGATTTTTCTGGATGAACTATAAACCCCAGTTGCTGAAATATAGTAACAGTTGCTAAAACAGCGCTTTCAGCTGCTTCCAGAGTAGTGCCAATAATCAGAATATCATCCAAATAAGCCATTACAATATGATGTTCTATGCGTAATTTGGCCATAATAGGTTTAAGTAATTTAGTAAAGAGCCTAGGGGCAGTAGTAAGCCCATTTGGTAAGGCTCGATATTGCCAGAGCTGATCCATCCAGACAAATTTCAAAAATTTCCGGTGATGTTTCCGGATGGACACTGAATAGTATGCATCTTTTAAATAAATACATGCCATAAAGCAACCATGCGAAATCAGTGATTTGGCTGTCTCAAAGGTGTCCATTTTGAAATGTGTATATGTTACAAAGGTATTCAACTGGGTCAAATCAATAATCACCCGACAACCTCCATCCTTTTTTGGTCTAGTAAATATATTGGAGACGAATTCAATGGGCTCGTGAATAGTTTTCTCTATCACGCCTTTTTGTTCCAAACGAAAAATTTCAGCCGTGCCTGCTGCCTGCTCAACAGCAGACAGCGTAAACTTCCGTTTAGGCATATGCTGGGATGGAGGAACTTTGCCGTCAATAAATTCAATAGAATGACCCCGAACATTTTGTAACACAAATTTATCCGAAGTAACTGATACCCAAGCTTTAGCAAAGAACCGGAGTCGCCCTCCCACATGTGAGATTAAAGGGGCAGGGGAAAGAAACCCAGACCGCCTTACCTCCATGGTCACCGGCGGTCCCTGACATACTTGGGTGGCCGAGGAGGTGCTGGGTTGGGCTGACGATAAGATGGCTTCATCTTCCACTGGGGTCGCTGTGTGCCTGACCCTAAAAAAGACCGCTGCTGCTGGCCCTGTTGGTAGTAGTGCTGAGTAGTAGCATATGGTCTTGATGCTGATGCGACCGGACCTCGCGGTCGAGCAGGGGGAGCTTTTGGCACCATCGGTCTGGGGGCGATCTGAGATCGCATAAGTCCCACCGTTTTGGCTACCTCGTCCAGCTCCTTGACCCTCTTCGGAAGGTCTTCCCCGAAGAGTTGTCGGGGCGGTGGGGGCGGCGGTGGCTTACACAATCCTGCAAATTTTGGGTTGATAGACGGACGGATGCTGTTCTTCCGGAAATCGTTGATTTCATGTTGGGTGGCACATAATAGTGCTAACGCATCCTCCTGATCCAATGACAGGTCCGTTCCATCGACCGACCGCGCAAAGGCGGTAATACCGGCCGTGAGGAGTTTGAGGATCCGCTGGAGTTTAACCTCCTGATGGCGGACAGCCACGCCGATGTTGCCCCATATGGGCGTATTGACCAGTGGCACGTTGCGGGCATTACAGTTGGACGGGGCCTTGTGGCGCTGAGTGGCCTGTGAGAGTACTTCCTCCTGCAACCGATGATTCGTGAGAAAGTCCACTGTTGCTGCCAGCTTTGGCTGGAGCGGAAGTCCAGTTGTAATTGGTGCAGCAAATTTGGCTGCCACGTCCAGTAACTCAGCTGTCGGTGGCTCCGACGGTGTTGGGGTGGGGTCAAACCCTTCTTCCCCTTGTGGCTCGCTGATGAGGGAAACCGGCGAGGCGGCCCTGTGCCTGACGATATCCGTGGGTGCGTACTGCTGTTGATTATGGAGTACCAGCTCCAGCAGCCGCTCGATGCGGTCAATACGCCCCCCCCATCCTGAACACTCGGATGGTCGGAGTCCTCCGGCTCAGAAAACATGCCGGGGCTCCTATCATCGGCCCGCACCTCAGAGAAGTGATCTCGGTGCCGGAATGGATCGCTTTCGGCCGCCGCAGCGAAACCGTGCGAGTCCCGTGCGGGCAGGGTGTCCAACCGCCTCTTCTTGGCAGGAGTAGAAGCCGTTGCCACAAAGGGCCCTGACGGCTTGGGGTCGACTCCAGCAGAAGCATGGAGCGACGCCCGCACAGGCTTGCCGGCTGTCCGCATTTCGGACGGTGCCGACGCATGGTCTCGTCCTCCCATCCATGGGGGACTCGGCGACCGAGGCGGGACCGTACCCAAGCCCCCCGTCCCGGCGGCGGGGGTTGGGAGTTGGGTAGCAGACCTTAACGACCCAGGTCCCGCCGTTGCACCAGACCGCTCCATGGCGGCTGGTGGAGCCTTGGCCCGGACCGGGTTAGGCTTACGGGCGCCTCTGCTGCCTTTTAATGAAGGGCTAGCGGAGGGGGGTCGGGCCGCAGCACGAACCCCTTCCCCGTTGTCGCCAAAGGCGAACTTGTGGCAGGGTCCACCCTTTCAGGAGGCACCCCGACGTCCTCCTCCACGCACTCCTCCTCGGAGCTGTGGCGACTCAGCGGGTCCCGACCTGCAGCAGCAGACGGCAATGACTTCCCCGCCTTCTTCCCGGCCCCAGGTGGAAACGATGAGGGCGCCGGGCCACGACTTCTTCGTCCAGACATTCTGAACACTCCAATCCGCACCCTTGCTGAAAGACAAAACCGACAGCAAGGGCCAACCAACTTAAGGTGAGTTTAACTTACCTAAGCGGCTCCTTTGGAAGGGCTGGCGAGGAGCGCGCCCCACCGCCAGCTGTCGGCAGCAATGCGTTGCGACGATATGTCGCGCATGCGTGCCGGCGGGCTCTTCACGAAGTCACTCACGTGACTCCGAAATGAAATGGTTTGCATCTGACATTGGCTGCTTGTGCTTCGGGAGCATTTAAATGATGTGACATGGGGCTGAGAAGCAGGTGGACTGAACAAGGAGAAGTTAGAGATTAAATTAACCACATCTAATAGTAATAAAAGTCAGCGTCAGGTTAATGAATGGTCTGAAGTGTGTTTATTTTAGAAGGGCCTGTTTCCACGCTGTATCTCCAAACTAAACTAATAAACTAAAGTCTAAATGAAAGTCTATAGCTGTGTGTCTCTAGCAGAACCACTCTTGTCCTCAAGTGTGTCACTGGGTGAGTTGTTTGGGTACTCCAACCAGTGGATGTGAAGGATCACACAGGACTCCTCCATGCACTTCAACGTTCTGCCCCAGACACATCTTTGAGCTCAGACCTGTAGGGAACCAAGGTAAACAGCATATCTGGCCCTTCATCTCAACAGCAGCCATGAACATTGAATTCTCCAATTTTAAGTAAACAACTAAAACCATCCCTCTTCTCTCCCCGCCCCCAGTTTTTGCCTCCGCACTCTCTTCCTTTTGCCCCACCTGAACTCACACCCATTTCTTCTCTTCCCCCCTTTCCCCCTCCAATTCCATCTACATTCCTTCCTCTGGCTTCACAATTCACACCTATTCGTATCTCACACCTTGTATCTTTTCGTCTCTGATCTTTGCCCAACAATTTGCCTACCCGCCCACACCGGTATCTACCTATCACTTTCCAGGCTTTGTCCTCCCCTCCACCCACCCAAAATCATCACCTGTCCATGTTCTCCAGAGATGTTGCCTGACCCGCTGTGTTACTCCAGCACTCTGTGTCTTTTTTTGTTCCTTGTTTCTACAAAAATTCAAGACTGACTGAGGTATTATATTGAGGGAGTGCCATAGAATGAAGCTGGTGATTTAAGACAAGATCCTGTTCATAATTGGAAGTCATAGAGAGTCATTGTGGAAACAGGCCCTTCGGCCCAACTTCTCTACAACAGCAGATACAGTAGGTGAGGTTAGAGGAGGTGCATGTGAACCTCTGCCTCGCCTCAAAAGACTGTTGGGGTCCTTGGATGGAGTCGAGAGGGAAGGTAAAGGGACAGGTGTTGCATCTCCTGCGGTTGCAGTGGAAAGTACTTGGGGAGGAGGTGGTTTTGGTGGAAAGGGACAAGTTGACCAGGTAGCTGCGGAGGGAACGGCCTCTGCGGAAAGCAGAAAGGGGTGGAAATAGGCAGATGTGGCCAGTATTGGGATCTCATTGGAGGTGGCGAAAATGTCAGAGGATTATACGCTGTATGTGACGGCTGATGGGGTAGAAGGTGAGGACAAGGGGGACTCTGTCCTTGTTACGAATGGGGGAGAGGGAGCAAGAGCGGAGCTGTGGGATATCGAGGAGACCCTAGTGAGAGCCTCATCTATAATGGAAGAGGGGAACCCCCGTTCCCTAAAGAATGAAGACATCTCCGATGACCTAGTGTGGAACACCTCATCCTGGGCGCAGATGCGGTGTAGACGGAGGAATTGGGAGTAAGGGATAGGGAAGTAGAGGAAGCAGGGTGGGGAGAAGTGTAGTCTAGATGGCTATGGAAGTCAGTGGGTTTGGAATAGATGTCAGTTAATAGTGTGTCTTTTGTGATGGAGACAGTGAGATCTAGAAATGGTAGGGAGATATTGGAGATGGTCCAAGTGAATTTGAGTGCTGGATGGAAATTAGTCGTGAAGTTGATGAAGTCAGTGAGTTCTGCATGGGTGCAGGAAGTAGTACTGATGCAGTTGTCAATGTAGCGGAGGTAGAGTTTGGGGATAGGGCCAGTGTACGCCTGGAACAGTGATTGTTCGACGTACCCTCCAAAGAGGCAGGCATAGCTGAGGCCCATGCAAGTGAGGTGTCGTGGACTTTGGTAGGGAGGGATTGGACCGGGGGGGATAGGTTCGAGTCGAGGTATGTGGCAAACAAATGTGGCCACATTGTATTTTGGACTAGTTGGACTGGTTTAAGGAGCAGGTGCCCTCCTGAGACTTAACCATGCGGGGCTGATGAAAGATTGTCCTGCTCTTGCTGCCCTAGGATCTTCTGACATGATCTGTGACTTGCTGGGGGTGAAGGGTAAAGAAATACTGTACATTGGAGATCACATCTTTGGAGACATCCTCAAATCGAAGAAGCGCCAGGGGTGGAGGACCTTCCTGGTCGTGCCTGAGCTGGCACGCGAGCTGCAGGTCTGGACCGAGAAGAGTGGTGAGTTCAATCTGAACTGGACTGAAGCTGGTCTAACTTTGTCCTGCACTCTCCCAATTTTATAAATAACAATAAATGTACATTTGAATCCAGCCTAGGCTGAAGGATTCCGTGAGTGTATTTGGTTATCTGTTTCCATTGGTCCTCATCTTCCCATTGAAGATACAGATGACAAAGCGCACCGATGTCTTGACTTCCTCAGAAGACTAAGGAAGTTCAGCATATCTCCAACGACTCTTATCAACTTCCACTGATACACCATAGAAAGCATCATATCAGGATACATCACTGCTTGGTTTCGCAACAACACTGCCCATGACTGCAAGAAATTGCAGAGAGTTGTGAATATAGCCCACTCCATCACACAGACCACACTCCCCACCATTGTGGATGTAGCCCAGTCCATCACACAGACAGATCCGGGTCGATCTAAACTTCACCGTGCCTCGGAAAAGCAGCCATTATAATCAAGGACCAAGGACCCCAGTCATCTCCCCTTATCCCCTCTCCATTGGGCATAAGATACAAAAGGTTAAAAGCACATATCACCAGATTCAGGAACAGCATCTTCCCTGCTGTTATGAGATTCTTGAAAAGTCCTCCCTTAGCTTGTGTGTAACCCCAATCTACCAACCTTATTGCAGACGTGCACATTTTATATCTGCACTTTCTCCGTAACCATAATGCTGTAACACTATATTCTGCTCCCTGATATTTTTCTCTGTTGTATTTGGCTTAATTGTACTCATGTATCGTACGATTGGGCTCAGTACATGAGATAATAATAAAGCAATACCAATCCTTATCTTTCATCCACACAGGAACATGCTAGTCCTGAACTGCCTGCCTTTAAAAGATCGCCACATTGAAACTTACTCCTAAAAAGTATTTCCCAATCAGTACAGTGGTGCAGCGGTAGAGTTGCTGCCTTACAGCACCAGAGACCCGGGTTCGATCCTGACTATGGGTGCTGTCTGTACGGAGTTTGTACGTTCGCCCCGTGACCTGCATTGGTTTTATCTGGTTTCTTTCCACACTCTAAAGACGTAAACGTTTGTAGGTTAAATGGCTTAGTATAATTGTAAATTATCCCTCAAGTATGTAGGATAGTAATGCAGGATAGTGTGTAGAATAGTGTGTGGGGATCGCTGGTCGGCATGAACTTGGTGGGCCGAAGGGCCTGTTTCCACGCTGTATCTCTAAACTAAACTAAAATCTACTCTCCCCAGTTCCTGCTTAATATTGTTGTAAACAACCTTCCCCAAATTTAGCGCTTTCACTATAATTATCATAAACATAACTGAATTATGATGGCTGCCTCACAATGCTCCCACACTGAAACTTTGATCATTTGGCCAGGCATTCCCCAGTTCAGGATCAGCTTTCCTAGATGGATTATCCACATATTGTTTCAAGAAATTCTCATGGATATAAATGTTGCCCATCCAAGCACCAGGCACTGTGACAACGTGCAAACTTCACACAGACAGCACTGGAGATCAGCGCCAAGTCCGGCTGCTGAAGGTGGGAGGTCGCAGCATCAACTGATGCCTCACTGTGCTGCCCTTCTCCCCAATAATGTGATTATGGTCATTTCTTGTGTTGTAATTTTGGTTTGCTCTGACCAAGCCCACACTTCATTGGTCTTTCCACAGATGCTATCTGACCTGCTGAGCTTTTCCAGAATGTTTTATTTTATCTCCGATTACCAGCATTGCTGTTTTCTTTGCTTTTTATTTTCCTCCATCAATCTTCCCCCACCTATCATCTGTCTCCACCATTATCCCTCTCTGACGCATGTGTTTTTATTGACCAAGTGGTTCAGTGGAGAGCCAGTGAGATCGCATCTCCCTTTGATCTCCTGTGGCAGTGGGTCAAGGTTCTTATTGAGGTAGTAATGACTCATAACCAACTTCCCAAAGCACTTCATCACCACGGCCGTTAGTGTCACCAGTCGATAGTCACTGAGGCATGTCACCTTCTTCTTGGGCCTATTATTGATGACTTTTTAAGGCAGGTGGGAATCTCGGACTCTTCTCAACCAGAAACATCACCCATTCTCCCTATCCAGAGATGCTGCCTGATACTGCCTGAATTACTCCAGCATGTTGTGTCTACTTTCTGCAAGAGTCTGTGTCGCCAGAGTTGAAAGCTGGAGATCTCATCCTTAGATTGTGATCTCCATCTCCAAGACAGGTGATGAAGCTTCTGGCTGAAGGAAACTCAAGGTTAGGGAGTGAACAGGATGGATATGGAGATGTGGAGTGAGGAAGATGGGCTTGGCTGTGCAGAACAACCGGCTAGAGTTTCTGCAGGTTGCTGAGGTCTGAGGTTCCTACCTGCCTTAAATGGGTATCAAGTGCCCAAGAAGAGTAAGGGAACATGCCAAAGTGACTACTGACTGGTTGCAATAATGTTTGTGGTGGGAAGTTGGTTGTGGTGCATGTCAACCACTGCCTCAACAAGAAGCTGGACCCACTACAAATTACCTACTGCCACAGTAGAAGAATGGGAGATATAATCTCACTATCTCCACTCTGCACTGCACCACTTGGACAATAAAAACACATACGTCAGGCTGTTGATCATAGAATACAGCTCGGCGTTCAACACCATCATCCCCTCTAAACCTGTTACCAAGTTCACGGAACTGGGTCTCTATGCATCCCTCTGCAACTGGAACATTGAATTATCAACAGATCACAATTGGTACGAATTGGCAATGACAGTTCCTCCTGGATACCCATCAGCACAGACTGTGTGCGTGGCCCCCTGCTCTACTCACTCTATAACCATCACACTTCCAACTGCATCTTTAAATTTGCCCACAACAGTATAGGAGGGAGATCAATCATCTGATTGAATGGTGTCAGAACAACAACAACCTTGCTCTCAACGTCAGTCGGACCAAGGAGATGCTTTTTGACTTTAGAAGAGGAAGGTGGAGGATCCACGAACCTGTTTCGTCGACGGGTCAGCGGTGTAGAGATTGAACAACTTCAAATTCCTGGGCACGCACGATCTGTCCTGGAGCCAGCACGTTGTTGCAATTATACAGAAAACCTGTCAACCCCTCTATTTTCTTAGGAGATTGAGGAGATTCGGTATGTTGATGATACTTGAACTTCTACAGATCTACAGTAGACAGCATATTAACCGGTTGCATCATGCCTGATTCGGCAACTCAAGCGCCCATGAATGAAGGAGATCACAAAAAGTGATAGACAGTACCCGATCTATCACAAGGACTGACCTCTCCACCATCGAAGGATCCAAAGGAAGCGCTGCCTCAAATAGACAGCCAGCATCATCAAGGACCCACACCACCCTGACCATGCTTTCATTTCATTCCTGCCACCAGAAAGAAGAGAAACGAGCCGGAAAACTTTAGTCCAATTTCAGGAACAGCTTCTTTCCAACAACTACAAACACCAACTAAGCTACGAATTTTAAATTGTCCTGGTTGCACTATTGGGGTTTTGTTTTGCACTAATATTATTTTTATTTTTATTTGTTGAACTTTTTTTGTTAATCTATGGGTACTGTGTTTATAGTCCTGTAATGCTGCTGCAAGTAAGAATTTCATTGTTCCAGAAACACTCTTGACGTCTCTTGAATAATATTCAAGTTTGCACTGTGCTGAATTGTGGAATGCTTGTGATTAATGCTAATTAATATCACCTTTGTATCCACTTTCTAAATGAAGCGTTTGTGCACATCTTTATTACATCATTATATATAATAGTCCAGATGTTTCTGCAGCGTGAAATACTAAGCAATCTCCTCTGCTTTCTTGCAGCACTTTTTGAAGAACTTCATAATCTCGATATATTTTTGGCTGAACTTTACAAGTGAGTTCCTCGTCAGAAATGAATTGGTGTTGATTCTGAGAACTGACTGGAAGTTTGCACTACAGAGGGTGAATGACATCAGAAGTGAGATAGCCCACGGCAGACTGGCTGTGAATGGGATATCTCCCCCACTTCAATCAGTCTGAAGAAGTATCTCAACCTCGACTCACTTATCCATGTTCCTCAGAGGTGCTGCCTGACCTGCTGAGTTACTCCAGCACTTCATGCCCCTATCAGAACAGCCCTGTCCTATATCAGAATGTAGTCAGCCACCTTCCTTTATTCACCCTCAAGCTGTGGGCTTTGCTACCAAGTCACCATTACACACCCCAGAGAGAATGGTGGAAAATGTGCTGCCATCCTTCCAGTGAATGTGCTCTCATAGTATCACCCAGTCACAGCATGGCCCACCAAATCCACCCCAACCACCGACCACCCATTCACACTAATCCTGCATTAATCCCATTCATTTTTATTTTTAGTGCTGAGGTACGTAGAAAAGTGGGCACTAAAGGGTTAAAGTGTGCATCGGATATCAAGTACCTCCTCACCAATAGATGAAAGGAAGTGTTGGTTGACAGGATGAGCTAGTGCTGTTCACACACCGCAGGCTGTTGGAATGACCTCACTTATGCTTATCTCTGTTCAAGGCATCTCGACAGCAGCAGCAACGAACGGCCTGATATCACCTCAGTTCGCAAGCGGATTAAGGTTAGGGCAACTCCAGCACTTAGTGTCCAAGTTGTTAATGTGTTGGGAATAATATTTTCTGCTGCATTAATTGAGAACCAAATGTGTTAAATGGGTCACTTGATGGAATGTATATGGTTGCAATAAAGTCAAGTCAAGTCAGGTTTATTCGTCACATACACATACGAGATGTGCAGTGAAATGAAAAGTGGCAATGCTCGCAGATTGTGCAAAAACAGAATGGAACAGAATCACAGATTCACATATTACATATTTGTGGGAGGAAAAAAATAAGAAAAAACAGCAATTTAAAAAAGACACCACACACAGTAAATTGGTTCAGTAAAGTTAGTCCCTGGTGGGATAGGAGTTTACAGTCCGAATGGCCTCTGGGAGGAAACTCCGTCTCATCCTCTCCGTTTTCACAGCGTGGCAACGGAGGCGTTTGCCTGACCATAGCAGCTGGAACCGTCCGTTGCTGGGGTGGAAGGGGTCCCCCATGATCTTGTTGGCTCTGGAGTTGTATATATGCAGGGGGGCGAGTGTAGTTCCCATAGTGCGTTCGGCCGAGCGCACTACTCTCTGCAGAGCCTTCTTGTCCTGGGCAGAGCAGTTCCCAAACCAAAAGGTGATGTTTCCGGACAAGATGCTTTCCACAGCCACTGAGTAGAAGCACTGGAGGATCCTCAGAGATTCTGAATTTGCTCAATTGCCTGAGGTGGTAAAGGCGCTGTCTTGCCTTACTCACGAGTGCTGCAGCGTGTGATGTCAATGTCAGATCCTCTGAGATGTGGACTCCCAGGTATTTACAGCAGCTCACCCTATCCACAGTATCCCCATTTATCCTCAATGGACTGTGGAGCCTGTTTGCTGTTGAAACTTGGTGTCAATTACTTTGACCATCTACTCACCCCTGAGCTTGGTGTTGAGATCTGAGGCCCATTAGTTGATTGACAACAAGCAGAGTAAACTCACTCTCTGCTCGCCAGGAAAATGGAGCCACAGATGCCATGTCCTTGATACTAATTATCCCTGAGAACATGGTGGAGAATTGCCACGTTGAACCACTGCAATTCTTATGATGATGCTGGTAGGAAGCACCAGAGTTTGGACCCTGCGTTGATGAAGAGACGGTCGTGTCCAGGTCAGGATTTGTGACGGGACTAGATATCAGGAATTCCTACAGATCCGTTTATTCTCAGTTGTACAGATTTTGGGAGATGCTGTCGAGTAAACCTTTGTGTCTTGTTGCATTGTATTCTATAGATGTTCTCAATTTTGATATGTTATTCAATATTATGGTCAGGCCATAACTGGAGTAGTTTGCACAAATCGCGCAAAGTGTTATAAAGTTGTCATTCAGACGGACTGGTGCAGGAGAGGACAAGGGTGATTCCACAGAATCAGAGGAAAGCTACTTAATTCTCCACTTTCCTTGAAGCTGAGACATTTGTGAGCCGGCCATATGCAGGCAAATGCAAAGTGTTCTTTAGAGATACGCCTGGGAAACAGGCCCTTCGGCCCACAAAGTCCATGCCAGCCATTCATCACCCCTTCACACTAGTTCTTTGTTTCCACTTTTTCATCCACACCCTACACACAAAGGGCAATTTACAGCAGCTAATTAACCTACAGACTCGCAACCTTTGGGATGTGGGAGGAAACCTGAGCACCTGGAGGAAGCCCACGCAGTCAGAGGGAGAACGGACAAACTCCACGCAAGCAGTACCTGAAGTCAGAATGGAGCACGAATCACTGGTGCTGTGAGGCAGTGGCTCTACCACTGTGCCTTGCTGGTGAAGGGATAAAGGAAGCACGGCTAAAGTAGAACAATGGAAAGGAAGCTACAAGCTCCAGATACTGGAAGATCAGATTCCAGAAAACATTTACGTTGATCAGTGGGTATAGGAATTATCAGGAAGGACGAGTGGGACCAAGACTTTTGCAAGACTTTAGGAGCAGCAAGAGACTGCATGTGGTCGATGCTATGGCTAGTCAGCTGTGAAAACAAGGGGAACGGGCTTTCATGGTGTCCTTTACATTGTGTGAGGCTGAGGGCGGTTGCGGTTGTGTTCTGAAGGGTGGTGCCTGCCCTTTTATGACCACTAATCTAAACGACGCTTTCATCTGTTTCCAGGTGGTGACGCATGAGATGGACATGTGCTACGGGAAGATGGGAAGTCTGTTACGTTGTGGCTCCAGACAAACCCTTTTTGCCAGTCAGTTGATACGCTACGCCGACCTGTATGCTGTCTCATGCATCAATCTCTTATATTATCCATTCAGCTACTTGTTCCGAGCACCTCCTGTACTGGTACGTCAGCCCTTCTCTCTGATCTGTCCGTACTTTTTCATACCTGTAGTTTCCCTCTTCCCTGACTCTCAATTGGAAGAATGGTAAGACTCTTTTAAGATGGCGGCGCACACAGTTGCAGCAGCTCGATGTTCTCCCGGTCAGTGCTTTGTGTTTTTTGTATGTGTGTGTGTGTGTTGTTTTGTGCCCTGTGTACTTACTGTCGGGCGGACAGGATCTACGGCCGTCAGGACCTTCTTAGGATTGGAGCCGATCGCGAACGGGGGGTTACCGCCGAGTTTGTCCGCTCACACAAGATCCCGGCGGACATAGCGAGGAGCCCCGACTCTCCGTGGATTACCATCCCCGCGGGGAGGATGCAAAGACGGCGCAGAGAGAGAAGACAAAAGCGAGGCTGCAGGGCCGGCGCGTTGGCCAGGCTATGGAGGCAGCCACTGAAACCACCGCTTCCCAGCCTGTTCCTCACGAACGCCAGATCCCTGGCTAACAAGATGGACGGACTGAGGCTACAGACTGCAGCTAACAACGCCGTGAAGGACAGCTGTATCCTGTTGATCACGGAGACCTGGCTTAATTCATCCATTCCGGACTCTGCAATCGAGCTAGCAGGCTACACAGCACAGCGCCATGACAGGACAAGAGACTCGTGTAAGAGCAGAGGAGGAGGGCTCTGTGTGTACGTGAACAACACCTGGTGCACTAACACAGTGATTGTAGACAGTCGCTGCTCCCCAGACCTGGAGTATGTGACTGTTAAATGCAGGCCCATTTATCTCCCTAGAGAATTTACTGTTGTCATGATAACTGCTGTGTACATACCACCGGATGCTAATGCTAACTCGGCTATCGGACATTTGTACGGTAGCACTAGCAGTCAACAGAGCATATATCCGGACGGTGTTCACATCATAGCAGGGGACTTTAATCACGCGGAATTGAAGAAAATGCTCCCCAAATTCTACCAGCATGTTAAATGTGCTACAAGAAGAGCTAACACACTGGACAAGGTCTACTCCAACATCAAGCTGGGCTACAGGGCTAGACCACTACCACACCTGGGTCAGTCGGACCATATGTCCCTGCTTTTAATTCCTGCATATGGCCCCCTCAGGAAAACCGCTCCTCCCATCACAAAGACCATCACAACTTGGCCTGATGGTGCATCTCAGCAGCTGCAGGACTGCCTCGACAGGACCAACTGTGATGTGTTTGAACACTGGGACCTGGAGTTGTTCACAGACAGTGTACTGTGTTACATTAAAAATTGCATGGACACGGTCACAGTGGACAAACAAATCCGGGTCTACCCCAACCAGAAGCCCTGGATGACCCAGGAGGTCCAGCGGCTGTTAAAAGAGAGGAACACTGCTTTTAGCAGTCTGAAGAAGGGTCTCGACCCGAAACGTCGCCTATCTCCTTCGCCCCTTAGATGCTGCTGCACCCGCTGAGTTTCTCCAGCTTTTTGTGTAACACTGCTTTTAGGTCTGGCGATAGGGCTTTATACAGCACGGCCCGAGCTAACCTGAAGAGAGGCATCAGAGAGGCCAAGTCAGACTACAGGAGGAAGATAGAGGACCACCTAGACAGTAACAACAGCAGGCAGGTGTGGCAGGGGATCCAGTAACTCACCAATTTTAAGACAAACCTTGGAGCTGCTGAGGGTGACGCCTCGTTGGCAGAGGAGCGGAACCTCTTCTTTGCTCACTTTGAAGTGGAGCCACCCGAGACAGCCACAACACACCATATGGCCCACAGTAGCCGAACCCTCACGATAGAGGAGCATGAGGTGAGGCGCACGCTGCGGGCCATCAATCCGAGGAAGGCTACTGGACCCGACGGCGTCTCTGGACGCGTGCTGAAGGACTGTGCAGACCAGCTGGCTGGAGTCCTCACGAGGATTTTTAACCAGTCTCTGGCCAAGTCCACTGTCCCACCCTGTCTGAAGTCCGCAACCATAGTCCCCTTGCCCAAAAAACCCCACATTTCCAGCCTCAACGACTACCGGCCAGTCGCACTCACACCAGTGGTGATGAAGTGCTTTGAAAAACTGGTCCGGGGTCATATCACATCACTCCTGCCCCGAAGCTTTGACCCCCACCAGTTTGCGTACAGAGCAAATAGATCTACAGAGGACGCTGTAGCCACAACTCTCTAATCTGCACTGTCCCACCTGGAGCAGCGGGGAAGCTATGTGCGAATGCTCTTTGTGGACTACAGCTCTGCTTTTAATACTATCCTTCCCCACAAACTGGGGGACTTGGGATTTCCGCACTCCACCTGCATGTGGATAAATAGCTTCCTGTCGGGCTGCAGCCAGAGAGTCAGAATGGGCCATCACACATCATATAACCATATTACAATTACAGCACGAAAACAGGCCCTCTAAGCCCTTCCAGTCCGTGCCGACCATTTATTTTCCCCTAGTCCCATCTACCTGCACTCAGACCATACCCCTCCATTCCCTTCCCATCCATATACCTATCCACTTTACTTTTAAATGTTAAAATCGATCCAGCCTCCACCACTTCTGCTGGAAGCTCATTCCACACAGCCACCACTCTCTGAGTAAAGAAGTTCCCCCTCATGTTACCCCTAAACTTCTGTCCCTTAATTCTCATGTCATGCCCTCTTGTTTGAATCTTCCCTACCCTCAATGGGAAAAGCTTATCCACGTCAACTCTGTCAATCCCTTTCATCATTTTAAAGACCTCAATCAAGTCCCCCCTTAACCTTCTGCACTCCAAAGAATAAAGACCTAACTTGTTCAACCTTTCTCTGTAACTTAGTTGCTGGAACCCAGGCAACATTCCAGTAAATCTCCTCTGTACTCTCTCTATTTTGTTGACATCCTTCCTATAATTAGGCGACCAAAATTGTACACCATACTCCAGAATTGGTCTTACCAATGCCTTGTACAATTTTAACATTACTTCCCTACTCCTATATTCAATGCTCTGATTTATAAAGGCCAGCACACCAAAAGTTTTCTTTACCAACCTATCTACATGCGATTCCGCCTTCAGGGAACTATGCACAGTTATTCCTAGATCCCTCTGTTCCACAGCATTCGTCAATTCCCTACCATTGACCATGTACGTCCTATTTTGATTTGGCCTGCCAAGATGTAGCACTTCACACTTATCAGCATTAAACTCCATCTGCCATCTGTCATCCACGGCCCTCAGCCTCAGTACCGGCTCTCCACAGGGCTGCGTGCTGAGCCCCCTGCTCTACACCATCTACACACATGACTGCACCTCCGCCCACCACAGCAACATCATTGTAAAATTTGCGGATGACACTACAGTGGTGGGGCTCATCTCCGGGGGGGGACGAGTACGCCTATCGGGATGAGGTGGAGCAGCTGACAGTGTGGTGTGGAGAAAATAACCTGCTCCTGAACACCTTAAAGACCAAGGAGATAATAATAGACTTCAGGAAGAACAAAACGGAAATGGTACCACTAATCATATTGAGGAGGACCTGACGTGGAGCGTGAACACCTCTACACTGCTGTAAAAGGTCCAGCAGAGACTGCACTTCCTGATGGTGCTCAGGAAGAATAACATCACACAGAGACTGCTGCTGTCCTTTTATCGGTGCTCCATTGGGAGCATCCTAAGATACTGTATATGCGTGTGGTACACCAGCTGCACAGCGGCTCAGAGGAAAGCGCTCCAGAGGGCCATTGACAACGCCCAGAGGATTGTCGGCTGCCCTCTCCTTACCTTAGAGGACTTACACAGTTCCCGCTGCATCAAAAAATCCCAGAATATTATAAAGGACATTTCCCACCCCAGACACTCCCTGTTTGAACTGTTGCCGTCAGGCAGACGGTACAGATCTACAAGGACGAGGACAAACAGACTTAAAAACAGTTTTTACCCCACTGCTATAAAGGCGCTAAATGTAGCCGCCAAGGAACGCGGGGACTAAGAGACTGTGGTTGGTACACTGTGAAATCGACAGAAGGATGTAGGGTTGGGTGTTTATGCGTGCTGTTTTTATATTTCGTATTTAGTTTAGCTGTTTATCTTTTTTTAATATTTTATCTTGTATGTATCGTTAGCTTTTATGGTTTGAATGTTGCATGACTGACTGGCTGACATTTTTAAATTTTGTTGTACATGGTTCATGTTACAATGAATATAAAGAAACTATTCTATTTATTCTAAGAAGAGACGACCCGAATCATCACCTATTCCTTTTCTCCAGCGATGCTGCCTGACCTGCTGAGTTACTCCAGCATTTTCTGTCTCTCTGGGGAATACATTGGTTCAGTGCTCCACAGGTTGGCAAATATTCCTAGCCCCTAACTAGAACCTGTTGTTCGTGGATTGATTCTCTGCCTGAACTGAACATGATGTTTGGACACTGAGAGGGTGCAGATTGTTTGACCACAGTAGCTGGGGCCTGATCACTGGGGTAATGATGGGGTAGAGATTGTAATGGCAGGGAAGCCCTGAAGTGCAGAGAACACGGGCGTTGTAGACAATGCCTGCATTGATTGTCCATCCCTAACTACCCCGGCACTAAGGGCAGCACGGTGACACAGCGGCAGCGTTACAGCGCCGGAGATCCGGGTTTGATTCCGACTATGGGTGCTGTCTGTACGGAGTTTGGACATTCTCCCCATGACCCCTTGGGTTTTCTCCGAGATCTTCGGTTTCCTCCCACACTCCAAAGACGTACAGGTTTGTAGGTATAAGTGTAAATTGTCCCTAGTGTGTGTTAATGTGCGGGGATCGCTGGTCGGCGCGGACTCGGTGGACTGAAGGGCCTGTTTCCACACTGTATGTCTAAATTAAACTGTGAAGGAAAAATCTCAGCCACACTGGTGATTCTGGGTGAGGTCCAGGCCAGACTGGGGCAACACAGAAGATTTTGTTCCCAGATGGATTTTCATTACATCCAGTACTTTTTATGGCAATCCAGTTGTTTCACTGTTATTATCACAAAGATAAGGTTAAAATTTAAAGTTCTAGGTCTTATTTAAATGATTGAATTGCCTCGGTGTTATGAGATTAATTGTGTATCTTTGGATCACTGTTCCAGAACCCTGGCTGCTAACACAGAAACTGCATGAATCTTATGGGGAATGCAGAGTTCCCATCCAATTTAAAGGCAGCCAAGTTGTGAGGCCATCTGACTATTGGATGTGGTACAAGAAATTGTAGTGATAGACCGGGATAGAGTGGACAAATAGTTAAAGTGCTGGATGGAGTGAATGTTAAGAGGAATTTTCCACCAGTCGGACAGTCTCGGACCAGAAGCCATAGCCTCAGAATAAAAGGACGTAACTTTAGCAAGGAGATGAGGAGGAATTTCTTTTGTCAGTGGGTGGTGAATCTGTAGAATTCAAGGAAGGCTGTGGAGGCCAAGTCAATGGATATTTTTGAGGCAGCGATTGACAGATTCTTGATTAGTCAAGGCGTCAGGGGTTATGGGAAGAAGGCAGGAGAATGGGGTTGAGACGGAGATATAGATCAGCCATGATTGAATGGTGGAGTAGACTTGATGGGCCAAATGACCTAATTCTTCTAGAACGTATGAAATTGCTTGGGATTGTACAGGGGAAAGCCGCAGTGCATGGGGGAATGGTCTTTTATTCAATGGGATGCGATCAGTGGAACAAACGAGGACTGCCCTTGCAAGCTGGGCATAGCTGCTGTCACCAGCCTCCAACTGCCAGGTATCCTGATGCGCTGGCAAACCTGGCCCACAACCATAACCATTTTAATGACTCAGACACAGTTTCATGTTGTTCTCTACATGGCTCTGCTTTAAGCAGGAGGCTGTACACTCATAGACAAGTTGGAGACATATTTTTGAACATTAACAGTTTAATCTCCCTGACCCAAGCCCACAGCCCTTCATCTGCCAACTTGTTCCAGCAAGTGAAGGGGATGTTGTCATCTGACAACTTGTGTTTGTGTCTTTACTTGTGAACTTTATTTATTTGTGCACAAGGAGAGCAACACGGCACCAGTTACCGAGCTACTCCAACATTCTTACTCGCATCAGTCAGCTTTTATACAATTGCTAACCAACTGAAATCTTGCGCACTATCCACTAAACATAGAATTAAAATCATTAGTGACAATATGTTCTTAAAAGCACTACTATCCAATAAACTGCATACTATTTACTACATACTACACTGCCCTCCATAATGCTTGTGACAAAGACCCATCATTTATTTATTTGCCGCTGTACTCCACAATTTGAGATTTGTAATAGAAAAAATCACTTGTGGTTAAAGTGCACATTGTCAGATTTTAATAAAGGCCATGTAGAAATTACAGCAGTGTTTATACATAGTCCCCCCATTTCAGGGCACCATAATGTTCGGGACACAGCAATGTCATGTAAATGAAAGTAGTCATGTTTAGTATTTTGTTGCATATCCTTTGCATTCAATGACTGCGTGAAGTCTGTGGACATCACCAGTTGCTGGGTGTCTTCACTGGTGATGCTCTGCCAGGCCTGTATTGCAGCCATCTTTGGCTTATGCTTGTTTTGGGGGCTAGTCCCCTTCAGTTCTCTCTTCAGCGTATAAGAGGCATGCTGAATTTGGTTCAGATCGCGTGATTGACTTGACCACTCAAGAATTGACCATTTTCTAGCTTTGAAAAACTCCTTTGTTGCTTTAGCAGTATGTTTGGGATCATTGTCTTGCTGTGGAATGATCGGCCGGCCTCTGAGTTTTGTGGCATTTGTTTGAACTTGAGCAGATAGGATGTGTCTATACACTTCAGAATTCATGATGCTACCACCATCAGCAGTTGTGTCATCAATGAAGATAAGTGAGCCAGTAGCTTCAGCAGCCATACATGCCCAGGCCATAACAGCCCCACCACTGTGTTTCACAGATGTGGTCCTTCAATCTTGGGCAGTTCCTTCTGGGAAGAAACTGTCCCTGAATATGGTGGTGTGCGTTTTCACACTTCAATACCGTTTGCCTGATTGAAGTGTGAAAAATGCACACCATCAGATTCAGGGACAGTTCTTTGCTACTGGGTGGGATATCAGAGCTGAACTGAATAAGTTCCTTGTCCAACACAACCACCACCACACACTGCTGAGCAGGGTCATTGCATAATGATGGGGATCTCACTGACCTCCTCTCCACCAGGGGCACTGCAGACTATCATGGTGTACCTCCCTCTCGACCAAAGATTATAGAGGAGGTATATATTATATAGAGGAGGATTATAGATTATAATCTTTGCTCTCGACTGTGTGGAGCAGGTTCACTTGGCACAAGCTGGAATTGAACCTGAGGGCAAATATCATTTATCATTCGCTTTACCAGATGAACTACTGGGAAAGCTGCAACATTATGTTTAATGGACGTAACGTTTAAAAGTGAAAGAATTTGGAATTTGAGAATCAGGCTACCCAATTGCTGCGCAGTTTAGAGAATGAGTGTGTACTGAGGGATTGTTGTCTTTCCTCAGATGCCGCATGAATCAACCGTTGAACAAATCCCTCTGGATCTCTGTGATATGGGTGTTTTCTTGGAGAAACAACAGAACCACATTCAACCAACCAACGGGACCCATCAGGTCAGTCCAAGAGAAGAGCGAGGTGGCTTTAAAGGCAATATATTCTGCACTCCATTATTGCCCACCCATTATAGCACCCTGCATAATAGCTCACCCATTACAGCACCCTCCATTATAGCCACCCTCCATTATAGCACCCTCCATTATAGCCCACCCATTATAGCACCCTCCATTATAGCCACCCTCCATTATAGCCACCCTCCATTATAGCCACCCTCCATTATAGCACCCTCCATTATAGCACCCTCCATTATAGCCACCCTCCATTATAGCCACCCTCCATTATAGCCACCCTCCATTATAGCCACCCTCCATTATAGCCACCCTCCATTATAGCCACCCTCCATTATAGCCACCCTCCATTATAGCCACCCTCCATTATAGCCACCCTCCATTATAGCCACCCTCCATTATAGCCACCCTCCATTATAGCCACCCTCCATTATAGCCACCCTCCATTATAGCACCCTCCATTATAGCACCCTCCATTATAGCACCTCCATTATAGCCACCCTCCATTATAGCCACCCTCCATTATAGCCACCCTCCATTATAGCCACCCTCCATTATAGCCACCCTCCATTATAGCCACCCTCCATTATAGCCACCCTCCATTATAGCCACCCTCCATTATAGCCACCCTCCATTATAGCCACCCTCCATTATAGCCACCCTCCATTATAGCACCCTCCATTATAGCACCCTCCATTATAGCACCTCCATTATAGCCACCCTCCATTATAGCCACCCTCCATTATAGCCACCCTCCATTATAGCCCACCCATTATAGCACCCTCCATTAGAATCTACCCTTCATTATAGCCTACCCTCCACTATAGCTTGCCCTCCATTATAGCCACCCTCCATTATAGCCACCCTCCATTATAGCACCCTCCATTATAGCACCCTCCATTATAGCACCTCCATTATAGCCACCCTCCATTATAGCCACCCTCCATTATAGCCACCCTCCATTATAGCCCACCCATTATAGCACCCTCCATTAGAATCTACCCTTCATTATAGCCTACCCTCCACTATAGCTTGCCCTCCATATCCGTCTGATCATTCTCATCACAGAGAGAGATCCAATGACAATCTCAAGAGACAAGAGTCAAGAGTGTTTAATTGGCATATGTGCCGATAACAGAACAATAAAGGTCTGCAAACACTGTACATGTAGATAACACAATAATAATAGTAAGTACAATAAATTAAAACCAAACAATATTAGTACAAACGAAATCCTGGTCTGAATCACTTATCACTTATGGCCTCACATCCCGTAAGGTAACTTTATTCCACCGCATTTCTCACTGTTTCCTGGAGGTCTTATTGAAAGTATTCACAGTTAAATTGTCTCTTTTCCCGACATCTAGGGTTCTTGTAACAGTTATGAACTTGAGGAAAGCATCGAGGGGGAAGAGAAGTAAGAAGATTCCGTTTCCTGATGGTGTTGATTAATTAGCTTTGGGAAAGGTTCCCTGATTTCCAAAAGTAAAACATGTGAAGGGAGTTGGCGGGATGTTGGTGATCCAATGGGAACATTGATCCTCAGCGTTTGTTTACAGCCGGTTATCCTGAAAGTTTTCTCATTACAACCAGCGAGTCAGATTGACCAAAGTACTATTCTACAAGCTGGTGCACTGGCCATTGTACCAGAGACCTTACAAGAACATGTTTACTGTAACATTATAATTAGCATAGGGTGATAATTATTCAGCAACTCGATCTGTTCTCACACTGTATTAGTAAACCTTCACAAAGTGCACTGATGTTATGATGAATTTCCTGCACATGTATCCCATGCGATTTGACTATGTTGCATTATCCTGCACCTCACTGTAAGGAAAGATGAGCAGATGCAGGGAGCTCCGATTTGGGGTAATATGGATTTAGGAAGAAATGCGAGAATGAAATGCAGCATGGAAACCTGTTCAAGTGTAAAACCTTCAGCGCACATTACAAGCCCATCAACTGACCTTCAGGCAACCATTTACACCAATGTTGCCCTCAGACCATTCTCCCCACATTCTCATCAACTGCCCCCAGCTTCTGCCCCTTACCTACACACCATGATCAGTTTACAGTTGCCCATTAGCCCACCATCTCACATTTCTTTGGTATGTGGGAGAGCTGAGCACCCGGAGTCACAGTGAGAACGTGCAAACTCCACACAGTCAGCCCTGAAGGCGAGGATTGAACCTGGGGTGTTGACGCTGTGAGCCAGCGGTTTTACCAGCTGCGGCACGGTGCCGCCCTTATATTTCTCATGGATACGTATAATCTGATGTTGTTGAACATTGAATAACTGCAGAGAATGTTGGAAACACTCACAGGTTAGGCAGCATCTCTGGAGCAAGAAGCAGGGTTTGTTTCAGGTTTTTGCTGACCTTCCAGTTCTCTCACTTGACCTGCTGAGTATTTCCAGCATTTTACTTTTCTTTCCAATATTAGAAAAACCCCTGGCAGTTATTGCAGTGGGGCTCCAAGAACTGATTCCTTTCTAGATATCCCACTAAGCATTAACTACACCGATACCCAGAGACCTGTGCAGCAGTTTAATATAGAACGTGAAACAAAGAACAGTACAGCACTAGAATAGGCCCTTCGGCCCACAATGTCTGTGCCGAACACGATGCCAAGACCATGTCTTATCTGCCTGCACATGATCCATGTCCCTCCATTCCCTGTGTATCCAAATCCCCCTTGCTCAACATTGGCCGAGAGATTAGTGAGTGAATATGTCCCACTCCTTCGAGGTCAACCCTTGCTGCCAGCATAGTCCATTCATTCCTGTGCCTCCTCCGCAGTTTCACACTTCTCATGTTATCTTCCAACACTTTTGTGGTCTCAATCCTCTCTACCCCAACAAAACGCTTCAGTTCTGCAGCCCACTGAGATATCTGAGCTACCCTGACTTAGTTTCTCATCTATCCCACATTTCAATCTCTTCATCATCGTGGTTCCACTGTCAACCCCTCTCTGTACTATTCCTTTCCTGAATCTACTTCCTCGACAAACTCTTGGTCACCTGCCCTGGTATCCCCTCAGGACTTAGGGTTTTTTTTTACACTTTTAAGGTGCTGTACAAGTAATGGTTATAACTAATGAATTCTAGGATTTAAACAATAAATGTATTGTAAAGTGTAAGAAGGAACTGCAGATGCTGGTTTAAACCGAAGATGGACACAAAAAACTGGAGTAACTCAGCGGGTCAGGCAGCATCTCTGGAGAAAACTCTGTGTGTGTATGTACATATATGTGTGTCTATTCATACATACACACAATAATATACACACACATACTGTATATACGCTCATTCCTTCTCTCCAGAGATGCTGCCTGTCTCCAGAGTTACTCCAGCTTTGTCTATCTTATATTTAACGTAAAAATCACTATGCCTGTAATATCTAGTGCTAAATATCTCACCTGCTCAGGACATAAATTCTAAGGAGACTTTTTGTTGACAGAAACAGGGTGGGATGAGTTTTAATGTCACAATGTGTTTGTACAGTAAGCATTGGTTTCCATGGTTTCTTTTGAAGAGTTGTAAAACTGATCACACTATTTGGTAACACAAGTTTCAAGTATTTTCTATTTTTATTAAAGATTATTGTGCTTTTGATTGTTTGTAACTGCTGATATTTCATTATGTTCTACAGTATATAGAAAGATCTTTTTTTTCAATTATTAAAAAAAAATCTCACACTTTGTTTTGAGTTGTCAGTCATATATTCTCTTTAGTCAAGTAATTAAAATCAGTGGTAAAGCAGGCATATGTTAATGTCATGGTATTTTGCAGATTGAGGTCGCATCGGACTGTATACATTCAACCTGTTGACTCCATTCCGCCATTCGGCAGTTTTGATCTATATTTAACAACCTGTATGGGTGATTGTAATAGATATTGGAAATACCTGATGTTGCCACACAGACCTCTTCATATGAAGATACTAAATGCTGGAGTAACTCAGTGGGTCAGCCAGTCTCGACCCGAAACATCACCCATTCCTTCTCTCCAGAGATGCTGCCTGTCCCACTAAAGGGCTTGTCCCAGTTAGGCTATTTTTAGGCGACCTCCAGCGACTGTCATTGTCGTAGCAGGTCGCCGAAAAACCAGCGACTGGACCCCCCCCTTCCACATAAAATTTGAAATACAATCATTACTTTAACAACAGAAAAAAAACGAAGTCAGCACCGACGACAACCTACGTTAACCTGGCGACAACTACGACAGCATCTACGTCAGGAGAAGTCACGCTATGCTCATTGGCGTCAAACCCACTGTTGCTGATTGTCTCCGAAAATGTTTCAACATGATGAAAATCCAGCGGTGACCAGAAAGACGCTACAACTCTTTTGGCGACTGAGGAGACTACTCACGACCATACAGGCAACCCCGGCGACCATGTGGTGACAGCCTAGTCGCCTGTAGTCGCCTAAAAAATTGCCTAAGTCGGACAGGTCCTTACTGCAGCATTTTGTATCTATCTTCGGTTTAAACCAGCATCTGCAGTTTCTTCCTACACATCTGTGCCTATGAACTTGGATTACAGCGGGGATAACCAAAAGACTGCAGCTACCCTATTTGATAACCAGGGACCTGCCACTCTCTGTGTAGAAAACATGCCACCCACATCTTTGAATTTTAACCCTCTGACTTTAAGGTGAAAACCTCTAGTCTTCGCATTTCCATCCTGCTCTACTGTCTACTGTGCCTCTCATAATTTTATATACTTCTATCAGGTTTCTCCTGAACCTTCAACACTCCAGAGAAAATAATTAAAGTTTGTCCAATTTCTGCTCTGACATTAACTGTATACTTTCCCCTTACATTTGACCTCTCAAAGTGAACATCTCACGCTGACTCAGATTAAATGCAATCTGCCATTTCTCCACCTGTACCTGTATCCCGCTATAGCTTTCTTCACTGTCAGCATATCCAGCTATTTTTGTGTTGTTTGAAAACTTACAAACCAACTCATTTACATTTTTCTCTATGTCATTGATATATCACAAGTAGCAGAGGTCCCAACACAGATCCCTGTGGGCCTCCACTGGCCACAGACCTCCAGCCAGAATAACACACTTCCACAGATTGTCCAGTTCCTAATTCAACAAATCACAGTGGATCTTATTCTTCTGGATCAGCCTATCTTGAAGGTCTTTGCTAAAATCCATGTGGACAACATTGACCACAAGCATCAATCACCTCTGTCACCTCCTCAAAAACCTCAAATCAAGTTCATGTCATGACCCGCCTCATTTAATCTCTGCTGAGTATCTCCAATTATCTCGTTCTCTTCCAAATGTGAGTAAATGCATCGTCAAGTGTCAAGAATGTTTCATTTTCATATGTCCCAGATAGAACAATGACATTCTTACTTGCTGCAGCACAACAGAATATGTAAACATAGTGCACTATAATATAATAAACGAGAAACAAAAGGTTCAGCGTGTGTGTATATGCACACACGCGTAAACAAACAGTAATAGTGCATTAATAACAATAATAGTCCATGTAATTCAGAGCATATTTGAGGTTGTAGTGTTTAATGGCTGTAGTGAAGAAGCTGTTCCTAAACCTGGACATTACAGTTTTCAGGTTCCTGTACCTTCTTCCCGATGGCAGTGGTAAAATGAGTGTGAGGCCAGGGTGGTGTGAGTCCTCTGGCCAGGGTGGTGTGGGTGGTGTGGCCAGGGTGGTTAGGGCTGACAAACACTCTGCACTAGCTTACTATCAGTCACGTGCGGCTCACTTTCTGGGTTATCCCCATTCCCCTTGTACACAAAGGTACAAGGATAATGCAGTCAAATGGGATTAGCGTAGGTGGGCAAAATGATCAGCATGGACCTGGTGGACTGAATACTCAGGAATACTTAATTAATTTAAAATATGCCTTAGCGTGTCATGAATGAGGTGTCATAGGCGCCATGAAACATCCCTTCTTTCCATTAGTCCTGTGGGAACTGGAGAAGAGCAAAGTTTGTTCTTCTGTTTGAGAGATAAACAAGTGTCTCGACCCGAAACGTTACCTATTTCCTTCGCTCCTTAGATGCTGCTGCACCCGCTGAGTTTCTCCAGCCCATGGTGGAAGGGTATTGTTCTGGCTGAAGGTCTGCATTATATAGAAATGATTTGGATGAAAATGTTGGGCTGGTTAGTACGTTTGCAGACGACACAAAGATTGCCGAGTTGAAGATAGGAAGGTTTTGTTTTATCTTAACATTAGGATTTTTATTTATTTATTGAACTTCATTTTTTTGTTAAATTATGTTATGTATTGAGTTATGTGTTTACATATGTGTTGCGTTGCTGCAGGAAGGAATTCGTTGTTCCGTTGCGGTTCATTGACATTAAACATTCTTAACTTTTGTGTGGGAAGGAACTGCAGATGCTGGTTTAAACCGCAGAAAAACACAAAGTGCTGGAGGGAAGGTCATCCAGAGCGCATGCGCGTGATAGCCGCGGCAGCAAGGAGGTGGGGTGACGCAGGCGGCGGGCCGTCGCGCAGGCGCAGTGGCATCCCCGGTGTCGCAGGCGGCGCGCAGGCGCAGTGGCATCCCCGGTGTCGCAGGCGGCGCGCAGGCGCAGTGGCGTCCCGGTGACGCAGGCGGCGCCGGGTGAATGATGCGGGTGGGCGGCGCGCGGCTGTCGGCGGCACCGGGACCGGGACCGGCACCGGGGATGGCGCTGCTCCTGCTCGTGCTCCTGCAGCTCGGCCTGGCGCACGCCATCTACTTCCACATCGGCGAGACCGAGAGGAGGTGTTTCATCGAGGAGATCCCCGACGAGACGATGGTGATCGGTGAGTCCGCGCGCCCGTGGACGTCACCGGGAGGCGCGCGCACGCGCAACTAACGAACCCCCCTAGTGACCCCCCCATTGACCGCTTCCTCACCCTCCCCCAAACCCACCCCCCCAGTGACCTCCCCCCAGTGACCTCCCCCCAGTGACCCCCCCCCAGTGACCCCCCCTAGTGACCCCCCCATTGACCGCTTCCTCACCCTCCCCCAAACCCACCCCCCCAGTGACCTCCCCCCAGTGACCCCCCCCCAGTGACCCCCCCCTAGTGACCCCCCCCAGTGACCCCCCCATTGACCGCTTCCTCACCCTCCCCCAACCCCACCCCCCCCCAGTGACCCCCCCCTAGTGACCCCCCCATTGACCGCTTCCTCACCCTCCCCCAAACCCACCCCCCCCAGTGACCTCCCCCCAGTGACCCCCCCCAGTGACCCCCCCAGTGACCCCCCCCAGTGACCCCCCCCCCCACACACACACACGCACGCAGTGAGCGGCCCTCGGACCCCCCCCCCCCAGTGTGTGTCCCCCACTGACCGCTTCATCACCCACCCCCTAACCCCCACCCCCCCCAGTGTGTCCCCCCTCACTGGCTGCTTCCTCACCCTCCCCCCCCACCCCCCCCAGTGACCCCCCCCACTGACCGACTCCTCCCCCTCCTCCCACCCCCCCCAGTGCCACCCCACTGACCAACTCCTCCCCCTCCCCCCACCCCCCCTAGTGACCCCCCCACTGACCGACTCCTCCCCCTCCCCTCACCCCCCCCCCAGTGCCACCCCACTGACCGCTTCGTCACCCTCCCCACGCACCCCCTCGCTGCCAGCGCTCAGTCACAGTACCTTGACTGGCTGCTATTGTACACCTGTATCTGCCCCCTCACTGGTCCCATCTGCTGTCCTGGCCCCATCCGTGGGCTCCCACAAGCCACTTTGCCCTTTCTTCCATCCACTACCCTCTGCGGTACATCATGTCCTCTCCGCCGGCTGGCACTCTGCTACCAGATGTCTTGACTGTGGGCCTCTGTGCTCAGAATGGCTACGCTTGTAGACTTTCTGTCCTCGCTGCTGTCTCTGCCCTGTGCTCTCTAATGGCTGCTCAGATCCTTACCCTGTAGTCCCGGAGCCCACTTGATGGACATGGTCATCCGAGGTGTTGTTCTATACGGCTGCCCTTTGTGACTGAGGGGCAATGTTGGGCATCATGTCCCTGCTACCTGGCGTAGGTTTTTATTGCTTTTACTGAGCGCCTCTAGTCATTTTTGCACTCTGCTGCCGTTGGGCTTCATGCTCCCATTTATCTCATTGCACCTTTACAGGTTGGCACTGCACGCCACTGGCAAGCGTGATTCCAACTGCTCAGCATTGCACCCTTGATTTAAATGCTCTCTGCCATGCTGCCAGCTGCCACTGGCAATGGGAATCCTGGCTGGTATGGTTAACATTGCCACTTCTGGCTAGTCTGGTGAAGCCCTAGCCTTCTCACTAGCCAAGCTAAGAATGGCTGGCCATATAGTGGATGCCAAGCTAAGTATCTCCACGACTGCCCAGTGGGTTAATGTTTCGGATAATTATTTATCACAGAGGCCAGTTAACCTACAAACCTGCACGTCTTTGGAATGTGGCAGGAAACCAGAACACCTGCAGGTCACAGGAAGCAAATGTGCAAATTCCACACAGACAGTATCAAAGGTCAGGATCGAACCCTGGTCTTGGTTGCTGTGAGGCAGCAGCTCTACCCACTGCATTACTGTGCCACCCTGAATAACATCTCGTGGATGACAGGAAGAGGGTTTTAATAATAATCTACTGTAGATTATAGACACTCCCGCTCGCTTTCTAGCGCATGCTCGTGCACTCTCTCGCACTCTCCCCCACCTTTTCCCCAATACGCATTTTCAAGTTGTGACCCAGATGGAGTGATATGTTTGAGCATCATGAGGGGAGTGTTGTGCTTGCTGGCTTAGTGCATCCAGGCAGTGGAAACTACAGGTGTCTATTTATGTCCTAAACATCATTTCCGAAGAGTTCTTTACCACAATGCCAGTTTGTTTGAAGTGTAATTATTGTTGTAATACAGGAGAACTGACAGACAATTGTCTGAACAGTGTGCTCCCCAAAACCTCAAGGACAAGTCCAGAGTGTTTAATTGTCATGCATACTGACAACATAACAAGGAAATCCTTCCTTGCAGCAGCATAACTGGCTCGTAAACACCATACAAAGAAATAAACAACATTTCAATAAATTAATCATCACAATAGTACTGCAAAGGAATATCAAATGTCCTGAATGCAAACAAAGGCAGTCCATAGAAGTTCAGAGCTGAGATTAGTGTTGTGCAGTGTTCAAGAGCCTGACGGTTGTTGGCAACAAGCTGTCCTTGCAACTGGAGGTCACGGTTTCCAGACTCCTGCACCTTTTACCTGATGATGGGGATGAGATGGGAGTGTAGTCAGGGTGACGCGGGCCACTGGCATGCTGCTGCAAGTAAGGCTTGATAATCGTGGCTTGGTGATTGTTGTACTATTGTACCTTGCATCAGCCTTGACTTTGTGCTCATGTCTCTGACACCACTCTATGTGATGGGAACTGTTCGTGGAATCTCTAATCTACCATGGATTAGGCTATATATGAAAACCCTCTCTGTTATCCATGAGATGTAATCCAGGGAAGAGCTGCCACCTCACAGTGCCAAAGACCCGGGTTCATTCCTGACTAGGTGCTGTCCGTATGAAGTTTGCACGTTCTCCCGGGTTTCCTCCAAGTGCTCCGGTTTCCTAGGCTTGTAGGTTAATTGACCCTCTGTAAGTTGCCCCTAGTGTCGAGGGAGTAGATGAGAAAATGGGATAACATGGAACAGGTGATTGCTGGTCAGTGTGGATTTGAGCCGAAGGGCGTGTTGTCTCTAAAAGTGATGTCGGGTAGCATTCAGCACATTGACAAGGTAGCATTCAGCACGTTCTCCACATCAGCAGTTTACTGATGCCGTGGGCTAGTCGAGTGCTGACACGTGACATCCTGTTTGCATTGGTGCTCAGCATGAATCAAGGTGTGGTAAGTGAGTGAGTGCTTCTGCAGGTGGGGCAACAACGAACCCTTCCAGTGGCGCATCTCACATCACAGCCCCTTGAGCTAATTAGGTGGGACCCTTGTGTTCAGCTCTGAGTAATAGATACAACACGGAAAGAGGACCCTCGGCCCACGGAGTTCACACCAACAATCAGCTACTTTTTTCACAGTAATCATTGCTTTAACGCATGTTAATGTCCCCACGTTGAACCATTAACTCTTCCCCCACCCCAAGCTACCTACGTTTGGAATAATGTACAGCGGACCATCTACTCTCCAACCTGTAAGTCTTGGGGATGTCTGCAAAAACTGCACAACCCAAATGAAAGCCACGTGGTCATGGAGAATGTGCAAACTCCACTTAGACAGAGCCAGCAGACCTGGGTCACTGGTGCTGCAAGAAAGCAGTTCTATTCCCCGCATCACTGTGCTGCCAACATTGGGGCTTTTTCTTTTACTAGACCCAAGCAAGCAGTGAAAGTAAATTGTGAGCTAGATTATAATTGTAAACCTCAGTAATAAAATTATTTCTGTGCTATATCACTAAACTAAACTCAGCGGTTCAGGCAGCATCTGTGGAGGCAATGAATAGGCTTCAGACTCTGTGGATAGGAACCAATCTGAAGAAGTGTCCGAAAAAGAGCTAAAAAGGGAGCACAGTGGCGCAGCGGGTAGAGCTGCTGCCTCACAGCGCCCGCGACCCTGGTTTGATCCTGACTTTGGGTGCTGTCTGTGTGGAGTTTGCATGTTCTCCCTGTGACCGTGTAGGTTTCTTCTAAATGCTCCAGTTTCCTCCCGCATCCCAAAGATATGCGAGTTTGTAGATTAATTGGCACATCTTTGGGATTGCCCCCTGTATGTAGGGAGTGGATGAGAAAGTGGGATAATGTAAAACTAGTGTGAATGGGTGACAGATGGTCAGCATGGATTTGGTGGGCCGAAGGGCTTGCTTTCCTGCTATATCTCTAAACTATACTAAATTAGATGTTCCAGAGAAACCATTTCCCCAAATTGTTGACCCACATACATTTAAGTAGCTGCTGGAGAACAAGTGGCTCTTGCTGGTAGTTGACATAGGATGATGTCGAGCAGCACGGGGCTGGAGTTGACAAACCTGTTCTATGCCGTACATTTTGAGTCATTCAACCCAGTTCCTTTTTGCGATGTTTAACCAGGTAACTACCGGACTCAACTCTGGGATAAGCAAATGGAAACCTTTCTGCCATCGACTCCAGGACTGGGAATGCACGTTGAAGTGCGGGATCCTGATATGAAGGTACACTGTGGTGTGTGTGGCTGAGGTTGGAACTCTGCCACTAACCTTACTAGAGCACTACTGTTTGTGATGTACAGAACTAAAATATATTTGGACAGGTGCACGAATAGGAAAGTTTGGAGGGACATGAGCCAAACGCGCGGGTAGATGGGACTAGTGTAGATGGGGCATTTTGTTGGCATGGGCAAGTTGGGCTGAAGGGATTGTTTCCATGCTGCAAGACTCTATGGCTCTAGGTCTTTGTTCAGAAGTTGTACCCATCTGGGCTATTGTGCAGTTACTGACGAAGGACGGGCCCTTTGGCCCATCGAGTCCACACTGGCCATCGAGCACCAGTCTTACCGAATCCATTTTATTCCCCATGCATTCCGATCAATTCCTCTCAGATGTGCCTACCAGCCCACACATTTGTGGGGCATGAAGGGAAAAGACCACCTGGGGGAAACCTACCCGATCACAGGGCGAATGTGCAGACTCCACACAGACAGCACCCGAGGTCAGGATGGAACCCAGGTGTGAGGCAGCAGCTCCACTAACTGTGATGCCCCATATGTGGCCAGATATTTCGCAGGATGTAAATATCAAAGGCTAGAGGCCACGGCTTGAAGGTGAGAGGGCAAAGCTTAAAGGAAATGTGCGGAGCAGGTTTATTTTACACAGAGCGTGGTGGTGCTTAGACTCGCTGCCAGGGGTGGTGGTGGAGGCAGATATGATCGTGGCGTCTAAGAGGCTGATATATATGCAGGGAATGGAGGGATATGGATTATATACAGGCAGATAAGAGATGGCATCATGTTTGGCACAGGCATTGTGGGCCGAAGGGCCTGTTCCTGTGCTATACTGTTCTATGCTCAAAAATATTTCAAATGTCATTAGAAATGGGAATAGTGCCGAAGGATTGGTGTACTGCGCATGTTGTTCCATTGTTTAAAAAGGGTTCAAAGAATAAACCTATCAATTATAGACCTGTTAGTTTGACATCAGTGGTGGGCAAATTAATGGAAAGGATACTTAGAGATAATATATATAAGCATCTGGATAAACAGGGTCTGATCAGGAACAGTCAACATGGATTTGTGCCTGGAAGGTCATGTTTGACAAACCTTGAATTTTTTGAAGAGGTTACTAGGGAAATTGATGAGGGTAAAGCAATGGATGTTGTCTATATGGATTTCAGTAAGGCCTTTGACAAGGGTCCCCATGGAAGGTTGGTTAAGAAGGTTCAATCTTTGGGTGTTAATGGCGGAGTAGCAAGATGGATTCAACAGTGGCTGAATGGGAGATGTCAGAGAGTAATGGTGGATGGCTGTTTGTCAGGTTGGAAGCCGGTGACCAGTGGGGTGCCTCAGGGATCTGTGTTGGGTCCACTGTTGTTTGTCGTGTACATCAATGATCTGGATGATGGGGTGGAAAATTGGATAAGTAAGTATGCAGATGATACTAAGATAGGTGGTGGTGTGGATGAAGTAGATTTTCAAAGTCTACAGAGAGATTTGGGCCATTTGGAAGAGTGGGCTGAAAGATGGCAGATGGAGTTTAATGCTGATAAGTGTGAGGTGCTACATCTTGGCAGGACAAATCAAAATAGGACGTACATGGTAAATGGTAGGGAATTGAGGAATGCTGTGAAACAGAGGGATCTAGGAATAACTGTGCATAGTTCCCTGAAGGTGGAATCGCATGTAGATCGGGTGGTAAAGAAAGCTTTTGGTGTGCTGGCCTTTATAAATCAGAGCATTGAATATAGGAGTAGGGAAGTAATGTTAAAATTGTACAATGCATTGGTGAGACCAATTCTGGAGTACGGTGTACAATTTTGGTCGCCTAATTATAGCAAGGATGTCAACAAAATAGAGAGAGTACAGAGGAGATTTACTAGAATGTTGCCTGGGTTCCAGCAACTAAGTTACAGAGAAAGGTTGAACAAGTTAGGTCTTTATTCTTTGGAGCACAGAAGGTTAAGGGGGGACTTGATAGAGGTATTTAAAATGATGAAAGGGATAGACAGAGTTGACGTGGATAAGCTTTTCCCATTGAGGGTAGGGAAGATTCAAACAAGAGGGCATGACATGAGAATTAAGGGACAGAAGTTTAGGGGTAACATGAGGGGGAACTTCTTTACTCAGAGAGTGGTGGCTGTGTGGAATGAGCTTCCAGCAGAAGTGGTGGAGGCAGGATCGATTTAAACATTTAAAAGTAAAGTGGATAGGTTTATGGACGGGAAGGGAATGGAGGGGTATGGTCTGAGTGCAGGTAGATGGGACTAGGGGAAAATAAATGTTCGGCACGGACTGGAAGGGCCGAGAGGGCCTGTTTCCGTGCTGTAATTGTTATATGGTTATATGCTAGAAACGGGATCTCTATTTGAACATTGGTGCCAAGGCAGCATCTGGGCATTTACAGGCTGAGGAATCTGCTACGTTCCCTTGTAGGATCACTGGTCCTTGTGGTGAGACATTGATCTCCAGTTCAATGAGGGAGGCTGTAACTCAGCCTTTAGCAGAATCTGACAGCTGCCTCTGCCAAATACGTTGCAAGGGGTCCACAACATCCACTAGTGTACAATGGGTCAGCGTGCATCCCCGCCCGGCTCTGCAGAGTATGAGAAGTCTTGCGCATTGTTCCTTAATTCACCCTCCAGTTTGCTGCTGGTCATTTGGGAGCCCAGCTGGAGAAATACTCCACACAGTAATCTGCAACGCAACCTATCGCATTAATTCAGATTAACCGTGACAGCTCCATGGCGGGAATAATTACAGAGGAGAATCAGCCAGCTTAGACGAGTCTGCACTGTGTTGGCTGATCTGTAGGCTGAGCCTGTACTGGGCGGATTGTAATTTGCCTCTTTGCCTCGGATATCTCTGCTCACTAATTTCTGCCTGCTAATCTGCAACAGAACATGCAGTTCAGCAGCTGAGCTCAGATTCTTTGGTGGTGCCCTGTACTTGGGGAAACGGCCCACAGAGTCCTTGCTTCTGCGATAGTGAGAGTGCAGAATATTAACCCCACATCAGTTACCTGTGAAGGGTAAAGACATGGAGTAACTCAACGGGCTGGGTAGCAACTCTGGGTGATATTTTGACTCTGGTCTGAAGAAGGGTCCCGACTCGACACACCACCCTTCCTTGTTCTCCAGAAATGTGCCTGACCCACTGAGTTACTCCAGCACTCTGTGAAACGTCACCTCTCCATGTTCTCCACAGATGCTGCCTGGCCCGCTGAGTTACTCCAGCACTTTTTTGCTAAATTGCTCATTCCAGGTGTAGAGTTGTTCCCTTCCCATGGGGAATGGTGATTGAACACCAAGTGGTGAGTTGCTGTGTCCTTCACTAGTCTGACCTTTGCTTCCACTTCGCAGGTGATCCTGTCCCGGCAGTACGGCTCGGAGGGGAGATTCACCTTCACCTCGCACACTCCCGGCGAGCACCAGATCTGCCTCCACTCCAACTCAACAAAGATGTCACTGTTTGCAGGTGGCAAGCTGGTAAGAGCTGGACATTGGGTGCTTGGTATGTTATCTCAATAGAAGCCAGTCTTTTAAACATATATCAACTATAACGGGCAGTGATGGGAGATATATTGTATTAATAGGTGAATTATATGCACAAAAACTGACTCTTATTAATGTTTATGGACCAAATTTTGATAGCCCTTGTTTTTTAAGAAAATATTTAATACAATTCCGGAATTAATACAACACAATTTAATAATCGGAGGAGACTTAAATTGTACATTAGACCCCTATTTAGATAGATCATCAAGGCAACGGAAAACAAAATCGCAGTCCAGTGACTTATTAAATGCATATATAGATACTAGTAATATCAAGGATGTTTGGAGAATAGAAACCCCAACCGGAAAAGAATATTCATTTTATTCATCGGTACATAAAATATATTCAAGAATAGATTATTTATTGGTGGACTCCAAGCTTATTCCATTTACTTAGAACTCGAAATATCACAATATTATAATCTCGGACCATGCTCCCTTAACATTTATGATTAAATTAAATGGAAGGATGGAGAAACAGTCACAATGGAGACTTAACCCACAAATTTTAAAGGAAAAAGATTGTGAGGAATATCTCACTAAACAGATTAATATGTTCTTTGAAATCAATGATAACCCTGAAACGTCTGCCTCCCTACTTTGGGAAACATTTAAAGCATTTACTCGAGGAACTATGATCTCCTCCCAAGCATTTCATAATAAAGAGAATCGGGCTAAACAACAGGCATTGGAAAGGGAAATAAAACAATTCGACACAGAAAATGTGGTTACACCAACTATGATAAAACACAATAAAATTGCAGCATTGAAATATAAATTAAATAAAATATATTCAGACCAAGTTATACCATTTTACCAATATACCAAACAATTACATTTTGAATTCGGTGATAAACCTCAAAAAGTATTGGCTCATCAATTACGCAAACTGGACGGGGAAAAAACAATTCATAGGATTAAATCAGAAACGGGAGAACCACTAGTACAATCTAAGGATATTAATGAGAGATTTCTGCAATATTATCAAAACCTTTACTCGGCTAAAACGATAGATCACCGGACAGGAATAGAAGCATTCTTACAAATATGCAATCTTAAAGGGTTAGATTTGAAAGATAGAGAATTATTAGACGCTGAAATAACAGTAAAAGAAATTGAAGAGTCTATCAGATCTCTAAAAAACGGTAAATCCCCGGGCCCCGATGGCATAGGCTCCGAATTCTATTAAAAATTCTATGATCTGATTGCTCCGCGTTTAAAGACACTGTATGAACATATCTATACCCAACAGAAACTAACAGAAACGCTAAATGAATCTATAATAACACTTATACCAAAAATAGATAAGGACCTGGATGATCCAGGTTCATATAGAGCTATAGTTCTCCTAAATACTGATCAAAAAATATTAACTAAAATCCTAGCACAGTGATTAATAAATTAATACACCCGGACCAAACAGGATTTATACCAAAACGCTACTCTTCATATAACCTGAGACGATTATTCAATATTATATACTCAAAGAGAAGTACTAACAAAGATCTAGCAATTATTTCGTTAGATGCTGAGAAAGCATTCGACCAGGTGGAATGGTAAAATATTTATTTTCGGTTATGAAATTTTTTCAATTGGGTGAGAAGTTTAGCACGTGTGTAAAACTTTTATATACTAAACCAACAGCTAGAATATCGACAAATCAAATGTTATCAGCTAAATTTAACTTATCTAGAGGCTGTAGACAAGGATGTCTGTTATCCCCGCTATTATTCGCACTCGCAATAGAACCATTAGCAGAAAGAATGAGGTCCAATCCTAAAAAATATATGGGTATAACACTAAAGATACTGAGAATAAAATTTCCTTATATGCAGACGATGTTTTAATTTACATCACAAAACCTGAAGTTAGTATCCCAAACTTATTAAATTTAATAACTCAATATGGCTCATTTTCAGGATACAGAATTAATTGGAATAAAAGTGAAATCATGCCAATAATGGAAAGTAATCCACATATATTACAACAATTTCCTTTTAAAATAGTAAATTAAAAATTTAAATATCTTGGAATTTATATAACAAGGACATATACTTTATTTAAATTTAACTTTCCGCCTTTATTGAACAAATTACTTAAGAATATTTTATATTGGAAAACATTACCTCTCTCAATGTTGGGTAGAATTAATGCAATTAAAATGATTTTTCTCCCGCAATTATTGTACTTCTTTCAATCAATCCCGATATATCTCCCAAAAACTTTTTTTAAAAAGGTTGACTCTATAGTCACTAATTTTATCTGGGATTATAAGAATCACAGAATAAATAAAAAGCACTTATGTAAATCAAAAATAAATGGAGGTTTAGCCCTACCGAATTTTATGCTCTATGTTTGGGCAGTTAACATTAAAAATATGAATTTTTGGTTGGAAGAACTGGACCAACAACCAGATTGGTTAAAAATGGAAAAGGAAGACTGTTTACCTTTTGAAATTGGGTCGATCTTATTTGCTATTACTAAATTAAGCAAAAGAACCTATAGTGAAAACCCCATAATATATAGTGGAATACGCATTTGGAAACAACTAAAAAAGACACTAAAATTGGATAATTTACCACTACCTTTTCCCATTGTAAACAACGCTACATTTAAACCCTCAATGATGGATAAAGGTTTTTTACAATGGAAAAATCACGTAATTACAAAGATGGGTCATCTCTACAGGAAAGGTACATTCCTCTTATTTCAGGAACTACAAGAAATTTATGGACTTCGCTCAAATGACTACTTTAGATGCCTACAACTTAGAGACTACGCTAAATCAAATACACAGGACTATAGAAATAGAAAGACAGAAATTCTTGATGAATGGTTGAATAAACACCCTAACAGAGAAAAATTGATATCTTATATTTATAATATCCTATTAGATAATGATGCACCCATGACGGAAATATATAGGCAATCATGGGAAAATGAACTAGGCCAACCAATAAGGCCAGAAATATGGGACGAAAGCTTACAACATATACATCACTGTTCGTTAAATGCTACACACTCTTTAATACAATTTAAAGTATTACATAGATTGCACTATTTAAAAACAAAATTAAATAGAATTTTCCCAAGCATATCTCCTATTTGTGAAAAATGTCAGCACTCAGAGGCTAACTTAATGCACACATTTGTAAGTTGTATAAAAATTAATAATTTTTGGACGGAAATTTTTAAGATAAGTTCGGAAGTTGTCAATATCCAATTGGACCCCGATTCAAAATTAATAATATTAGGAATACTAGAACAAAATCAAATATTTACAACAAGCCAAAGAAACTTTATCGACTATAGTTTAATAACTGGGAAAAAATTAATATTAAAATTTTGGAAAGGCCCTATAACCCCCACAATTAAAATGTGGATTATGGAAATGTCGGAGACCCTACATTTGAAAAGATTAAGATTTGTCTTAATGGACAAACAAGAACTATTTACTAGAATATGGTCTCCATTCATTGACTATTTGAAGGGGCAAACCGGTTCGGCACGAGAACCTGACTGAAACCCGAATCAAGAATTAGATGAAGAATTACATTTTATAATTCACGGACATATCTCCAATGATGTATAATTAGCTGATTATTCCATTCTCTTTTAATTTTTTGGTTTCTTTTCTCTCCTCTATTATTTTCTATCTATATAAAAATTAAAAAAAATATAGGTACAATTATTATACAATTGATAATATAAACAATATTAATAATGTATGATTACTACAAACAAAATGTTTTTTATTATGTATTTACTTCTAATAAAATTTTTTTTTTAAATAAATAAAAAGAAGCCAGTCTGAGTTTTCAGCGGCTGATGTTACAACTGCCTTGTTGCTTACCTCAAAGTGAAACAAGGAACAGTGACCTAGAGGAAGTGGAACGTGTACTGTATAGGTATGTTACAGGCACGTGCCGTGAGTAATTACTCAGGGTAGGCAGTCAGTCAGATAGAAATAAAAACCGCGCATGCGCAGATTGTTCTCTCCGTAAAAATAAAAAAATAAAAATAAAAACAGTAACAAGTCAATTTGCCCAAGGCTTCCTAGTCTCCTTTATTCTGAATTACTGGAGGGGGGAGGGGGAGGGGGGTGAAGGGTGATGGCAGGTGGAGAAATGGTGTGAAAAACGGGAGCACACAGGGAATCAGTTGTCATCTTATTGAATGACAACACTTGTTCAAGGGACCAATTGGGGGGACAGTTCCTTTCACAGTGTATGGGGAGTCTGTGCCAGGGGTAAAGGTTTGGGGAGAGCAGGACTGTTGAGAATGAGGGGGTCGGGAATACTGCCAGTAACTCACTCACTTACCGCTGCCGCGGTGCTCCAGGCGTGGAGCCACCGCATTGTAGCCGGGGATAGAAGCAGCTCGGGTAGCTGAGAGCGGTCGCCGGGAGCCGACAGTCAAACTGTCCGCCACTTCAGCGCCTTCTGCCAGCCTGCTCACTTCTGGCAGTGCTCTCCGTCTGAACAACTCTCACCTGCCGCTCACTCATGTCAGCGGCTTCCTGCAAATCCTTAAATTCCCACAGCCGAGTAACCTCAATCGCGCTGTTGGAATTTAAGGATTTGCGGGACATGAGTGAGGCTAGCGAGCGGCAGCAGAGAGGTTTTGCACGCCTCCGTGCAAGGAGCGTCGCAAGTGGCATGCACCCGACCCCTCCTTCGCAACGTGCTGTGAAAGGAGCTCTCCCCCCACCCACACACCCCGGGAAATACGGTATTTTAAAACATAAACACAAAATGTACTTACCACATTATCAGTACACGAGCTCCATTCTTCTCTCCCTGTTTCCTAAGATACACTTAAAATATTGACAATCCATATTTGAAAACCCCGCCAAGAAACTAGCGCTGCACAAGCACAGTAGGCTGCTGCGCCGGCGCAGTGCTGCAAAGGCAGAATTTCTGCTGGCTTCAGCCCCGCTTGATACTGACGGCTTCAGGCAGCGCTGACGGCACGTGGACTGCACAGACCTTCACATGTTACAAGCGCTGCGGATGAAAGGCACGGAGAATTATGCCTACCTAAGAGATTCTTACATAGGCATAATTCTCCCATGCCTTTATTATTTATATTTAGTAATTACTATGTTATAATTTTAGTCAGGGTAGGCAGTGCCTACCTTGCCTACCCTGACGGCACGTGCCTGGTATGTTACAAAACTTACCTTGAGCAGCGCTGCAGTTCTGCCGCTCCCCGTGTGCATGACTTTGGCGCCTTTCAGAGGGGGGGCGGGTTTAAAGTGCCGTTTTTCCACAGACCGGGCAAATTGATCCATGTTAGGGGATTTCGTTTCTGAAGAAAAACGCTCCGACATTTCATTCATGAAGGTATTTTTAAATTACACTAGATTATTTATTAGCTAGAGTAATTTAAAAATCATCTTCTAAAGCCGTGAGCGCCGACAACGGGAAGGATGTTACGTAGGGGAGAAAATAAAGTACACCGTTTATTTTTACATTAAAACTTGGTTTTTAGGAAGCCTTTAATCACATTTTCATGTTGCGTAATGGGGACAAAAAAAAAGTATGGATTTTTCCTGCCGACTGTAGGTTAAATTCACTGCAAACCGCAACGTTCTAATCCACCGCATTCCACTAAAACCCACTCTCAAGTTGATTTAAATGGCCATTAACTTTCGGGCATTAAACACTAAATTCCATCATTTGGCCTATGAATTCATGAAAATGAGATTTAAAAATCATGTTATATTGTGAATTATTGTGTGAATGTTATTTGGACACTTAGGCTATTTAAAAATGTTCATCTTTTCTTAAGAAATGGATAGATGTTTAGATCTAGTAATTGAATTTTGTAATTAGTTACAATTAGGTAACTAACTAATTATATGCTTTAATTTCAGGTCATCCAAGTAAGATTGTTTCATATTTGTTTCAGAATGCTTCAATCTATAATAACTGAAAATTTCATTGCGTTCTCTTAATTTTTAAGAAAGTTATGGGCTTTTGACTGTCCCAGATCACAGCTTTTATGTTAAGTCAATGGAAAGACAATGGGGAACAAGATGCTAATTTCCGAGTATGAAAATGGCCATAACGTTTTTAATACTGAAGATATGAAAGTGAATTAGGTGTCAAATTAAACTTCTTTTTATGCTTTATCTGATGGGATAAATTGCAGACTTGATTTTTTTAATCTCAAAATTTTGTAACATTGCTATACTGTAGGCTGGACTTAGAAACATAGAAACATAGAAAAATAGGTGCAGGAATAGGCCATTCGGCCCTTCGTGCCTGCACCGCCATTCAATGTGATCATGGCTGATCATCCAACTCAGTATCCCGTACCTGCCTTCTCTCCATACCCCCTTGGGCAACTCCCCCAGTAACTGAAGTACCTCTGTTCTGCACGCACTTCCTCTTGTCTCCGGCCAATATTGTGCCCAACGTGATGCCAGGTTAAACTAATCTCCAGTCCCTGCATGTGTTCTGTACCCTTCCATTCCTTTCATATCCATGTGCCAATCTAAAACCTCTTAAATGCTACTATCGTATCTGCCTCCACCACCACCCCCAGCAGCGCATTCCAGGCATTTACCTTTCCCTGTGGAAAAAAAACTTGCCCTGTATATCTCCTTTAAACATTGCCCTGCTTTCCTTAAAGTTATGCCCTCTAGACGTTGATATTGCCACCCTGGGGGGATAAAGCTCTGACTCCTCTATGCCTCATTATTTTATATACTTTTAAGCAATCCACAGAAAACAACCCAAGTTTGTCCAACCTCTCCCTGCAGCTAATACTTGTTAATCTAGGTCTCAATCTGATAAACCTCCTCTGCCCTCGTCTCTACATTCTTCATGTAATGGGGTGACCAGAACTGCACACAATGCTCCAAATGCAGCATGTGGGGCTATCCAGTCTGGTAGCAAGAACAAGGAGGCAGATTATTATCTGAATGGTGTCCTATAAAGCTGCATCATGACTTTGTGACTCTTATACTCAAACCTATAAAAGCAAGCATGCCACATGCCTGCTTTATCACTCTACCTGCTTGTGTTTGCCACTGAGACGGTGTTAAGGACCTGGACCACAAGATCCCCCTGCAGATCAATGCTGTTAAGAGTCTTGCCATCAAACATATACTTTCCCCTTACCTTTGACCTGCATACCGTACAGTGCAACACATCGTACTTGCTGGGATTAAACTCCATGTCCCGTTTCTGTAGCTGATCTATATCCCTCTGTATACTTTGACAGCCTTCCTCACTGCCCGCAACTCTAGCAATCTTGGTGTCGTCTGTAAAACTACTAGCCAACCCATCTAGATTTATGTCCAAGTCATGTACACATATGACAAATAACTCGGGTCCCAGCACAGTTCTCTGAGGAACTCCACTGGACACAGACCTGTAGCCAAAGTATTGTTCTTCACCATAACCACATGTCTGCTTTGAGTAAACCAATTCTGAATACATACCACCATGCCACCATCAATCCAGAATCATCTTAATCATCAATTAAGAATTATCTTAATCTTCTGGTTTAGTCTACCGTGAGGGACTTTGTCAAATGCTTTACTAAATCCGTGTAGATAACATCCACTGCCATACCCTCATCAATCACCTTTGTCAATTCATCAAATACTTGCACAGATTATTCTTGTTTTGATGAGATTTTTTGGTTGCTATATGTTCACTAGTTACTTTATACCTTTCAATCAATCACTCAAAGACCTGTCATTCAAAAATACACCAACAAATGCAAGAGTGAACAAAATTTCCTTGCATCGGGCTCACTGTGCAACAGAAAATAACAAAAGGATAAAATAGATAAAAAGATAAAATAGATAATGGTGGCGGCACATTATATGGAATTCAAGAGTCTGATGGCTCGGGGGAAGAAGCTGTCCAAAACCTTGATGTTCTGCTCCTTATGCTGCGATACCTTTTGCCCGAGGGCACCAGAGTGAACAGTCCATGATGGAGATGTGTGGAGTCTTTTATAATGCTGTTGGCCTTGGAGTACAGAGGTTCTCCTGCAGTTGTATAGGGCTCTGGTGAGACCCCATCTGGAGTATTGTGTACAGTTTTTATCTCCTAATTTCAGGAAGGACATCCTTGTGATTGAGGCAATGCAGCGTCGGTTCACGAGATTGATCCCTGGGATGGCGGGACTGTCACATGAGGAAAGATTGAAAAGACTAGGCTTGTGTTCACTGGAGTTTAGAAGGATGAGGGGTTCTTATAGAAACATACAAAATTATATAAGGACTGGACAAGCTAGATGCAGGAAAAATGTTCCCAATGTTGGGTGAGTCCAGAACCAGGGGCCACAGTCTTAGAATAAAGTTGAGGTCATTTAAGACTGAGCTGAGAAAACAACTTTTTTACCCAGAGAGTTGTGAATTTATGGAATTCCCTGCCACAGAGGGCAGTGGAGGCCAAATCACTGGATGAGTTTAAGAGAGACTTGGATAGAGCTCTAGGAGCTAGTGGAGTCAAGGGATATGGGCAGAAGGCAGGCACGGGTTATTGATAGCGGACGATCAGCCATGATCACATTGAATGGCGGTGCTGGCTCGAAGGGCCGAATGGCCGCCTCCTGCACCTATTTTCTATGTTTCTATGTTTCTACAAGCAACGTTTGCACGCAATGTCCCGGATTGGAAGAGAAGTCCCGATGATTTTTTCAGCCGTCCTCACCACTCTCTGCACGGACTTCCAGTCGGAGGCTTTGCAGTGCCCAAACTAGACAGAGATGCAGCTGGTCAAAATGATCTCTATGGTGCCCCTGTAGAAAGTGGTGAGGACGGATGGGGGAGGTGAGCTCTCCTCATCCGGCGCAGAAAGTGCAAACGCTGCTGAGCTCTATTAACTGGTGATGCGATGTTTTGTGACCAGGTCAGACTGTTCATGATCTGCATCCCCAGGAACCTAGTGCTACTGACCAACTCCACATCGCTGTCATTAATGTGTAGTGGTGTGTGACTGTGCCGGTTTCTCCCGAAGTCAACGATGACCTCCTTTGTTTTGTCAACATTCAGGATCAGATTGTTCGTGTTGCACCAGTCCACCAGTTGTTTCACCTCCTCCCCGTAAGCCACTTCATTGTCGTCCCGGATGAGGCCCACCACTGTTGTGTCATCTGCGTACTTCATGATGTGGTTTGTACTAAACCTGGCACAACAGTCGTGGGTCATCAGGGTAAACAGCAGTGGACTCAGCACACAGCCCCGACGCAGTCTGTAAGAGGGCTTGAAAATCATGGGAGGGCCATCCACATTGAACAAGGTCATCTGTTCATTGTTTTCACCCTGACCATCACCCCTTCAAAGGTCCAGAAGTTTGTCATCAAAATGACTTGCATGTTGCCAGGTTGGAAATGCACCCTGCAACTGTGCAGATGGCAATGTCTCCACCCTCTAGCTGTAGACAATAGGTGCAGGAGTAGGCCATTCGGCCCTTCGAGCCAGTACCGCCATTCAATGTGATCATGGCTGATCATCCCCAATCAGTACCCCGTTCCTGCCTTCTCCCCATATCCCCTGACTCCGCTATTTTTAGGAGCCCTATCTAGCTCTCTCTTGAAAGCATCTAGAGAACCTGCCTCCACCGCCCTCTGAGGCAGAGAATTCCACAGACTCACCACTCTGTGAGAAAAAGTGTTTCCTCATCTCAATTCTAAATGGCTTACTCCTTATTCTTAAACTGTGGCCCCTGGTTCTGGATTCCCCCAACATCGGGAACATGTTTCCTGCCTCTAGCGTGTCCAAACCCTTAACAATCTTATATGTTTCAATGAGACTCCCTCTCATCCTTCTAAACTCCAGAGCGTGCAAGCCCAGCTGCTCCATTCTCTCAGCATATGACAGTCCCGCCATCCTGGGAATTAACCTTGTAAACCTACGCTGCACTCCCTCAATAGCAAGAATGTCCTTCCTCAAATTAGGGGACCAAAACTGCAACAATACTCCAGGTGTGGTCTCACTAGGGCTCTGTACAACTCTTTGCTCCTATATTCGATTCCTCTTGTTATAAAGGCCAACATGCCATTTGCTTTCTTCACTGCCTGCTGTACCTGCATGCTTACTTTCATAGACTGATGAACAAGGACCCCCAGATCCCGTTGTACTTCCCCTTTTCCCAACTTGACGCCACTTAGATAGTAATCTGCCTTCCTGTTTTTGCTACCAAAGTGAATAATCTCACATTTATCTGCATTAAACTTCATCTGCCATGCATCTGCCCACTCCCCCAACCTTTCCAAGCCACCCTGCATTCTCATAGCATCCTCCTCACAGTTCACACTGCCACCCAGCTTTGTGTCATCTGCAAATTTGCTAATGTTACTTTGAATCCCTTCATCGAAATCATTGATGTACATTGTAAATAGCTGCGGTCCCAGCACCGACCCTTGCAGTACCCCACTAGTCACTGCCTGCCATTCTGAAAGGGACCCGTTAATCCCTACTCTTTGTTTCCGGTCTGCCAACCACTTCTCTATCCATGTTAGCACACTACCCCCAAAACCATGTGCCCTAATTCTGCCCACTAATCTCCTATGTGGGACCTTATTAAATGCTTTCTGAAAGTCCAGGTACACTGCATCATTTGGCTCTCCCTTGTCCATTTTCCTAGTTACATCTTCAACATCTTTGTACTTGTTGGTTGGCATCGGCAGTCCGCAGGCACCAATACCTCTGTGTTTTAGGAGATATTAATTGGTGGCGTTATTGTGTGACATTATAACACGGTTTCCTTCTTTTTCTGCACTGCAGCGGGTGCACCTTGATATCCAAGTGGGGGAACATGCCAATAACTACCCAGAAATCGCAGCAAAAGATAAACTGACAGAGCTGCAGCTGCGTGTGCGACAGTTGCTGGACCAGGTGGAACAGATTCAGAAAGAACAGAACTACCAGAGGGTGAGTGTCTCTAGGAACACTGCTGCCTCCCCTTCACACTTCCACATCTGCTGTGAAATTAGGAAGTTACACGATAGTCAATATATTACAGCTGTTGGCTGTGATAGGAGTGAGAGATGCAAATGTACAAGCATCTGATACCTGGAGCTTTCACCTCTGGCAAAGGTGACTAAGTGCTGTTCACAAGATGTCTACTGCAGAAACGCGTGTTGAGGCAGCGTTGCGAGCGGGGTTAAACGTCACGTAAACATGAGTTTCTGCCTCGTTCGGGGTGTTTGGAAAGATTTAAGCTTTTAGGTCTCTTCACAACCAGTATCCTACTGTACAACAGTTGGTGTGAATGGGAACCTTGGTAGAATTTTTACAATCACCTTTCCCCTCACCCCACATCTTACCTCCTGGATCAGAGATATAGATGCCCACACGGATCGAAGTACAAACATTGAAGTCACCTGGTTCCTCTGTACACGCTCCAACTAAATTCTCCTCCGCCTCTCTTCCCACCGCCTTGCAAATGCCTTCCCGTCAGATCCTTACCCAGCTCCCTGCTACCTCCACTCCTGCACTTGGTGGTACCAGGTTTGATCCAAACACTGAGAACAGATTCTCTGTTTATAGCCTAAAATAGACACAAAATGTTGGAGTAACTCAGCGGGACATGGCTGCATGGAAGAGGTAGGTGACATTTCGGGTCGAGACCCCACTTCAGATGGAAAATGACATTGGGCTTGACGCTTGTCCCCTTTTCTTTTTCAAGGAGCATGAACCCAGCTTCTCAACTCTGCCCACATTACCATCGTACTTTGTGCCTGGAACTGTTTTAGTAAATCTCTTCTGTACCCTCTCCATGCCTTCACATCTTGCTCAAAGTCTGGAGCTCAGAGCTGTGCACCATTTGCCTATTGCCAGAAACATTGTACAAGTTCATCCTGATTTCCTTCCTGTGCTCTGTGCCCCTATTTCTGAAGCCTAGGATCCTGTGTATATATTTTAACCTATCTGCATGCTGGTACCTCGTGATAACTGCCATGTAGTCTGTTTATATAACCATATAACCATGTAACAATTACAGCACGGAAACAGGCCCTCTCGGCCCTTCCAGTCCGTGCCGACCATTTATTTTCCCCTAGTCCCATCTACCTGCACTCAGACCATACCCCTCCATTCCCTTCCCGTCCATATACCTATCCACTTTACTTTTAAATGTTAAAATCGATCCTGCCTCCACCACTTCTGCTGGAAGATCATTCCACACAACCACCACTCTCTGAGTAAAGAAGTTCCCCCTCATGTTACCCCTAAACATCTGTCCCTTAATTCTCATGTCATGCCCTCTTGTTTGAATCTTCCCTACCCTCAATGGGAAAAGCTTATCCACATCAACTCTGTCTATCCCTTTCATCATTTTAAAGACCTGAATCAAGTCCCCCCTTAACCTTCTGCGCTCCAAAGAATAAAGACCCAACTTGTTCAACCTTTCTCTGTAACTTAGTTGCTGGAATCCAGGCAATATTCTAGTAAATCTCCTCTGTACTCTCTCTATTTTGTTGACATCCTTCCTATAATTAAGCGACCAAAATTGTACACCGTACTCCAGAATTGGTCTCACCAATGCCTTGTACAATTTTAACATTACTTCCCTACTCCTATATTCAATGCTCTGATTTATAAAGGCCAGCACACCAAAAGCTTTCTTTACCACCCTATCTACATGCGATTCTACCTTCAGGGAACTATGCACAGTTATTCCTAGATCCCTCTGTTCCACAGCATTCCTCAATTCCCTACCATTTACCATGTACGTCCTATTTTGATTTGTCCTACCAAGATGCCATGTAGTCAAGGACTTAGTCATCTCACACTTATCAGCATTAAACTCCATCTGCCATCTTTCAGCCCACTCTTCCAAATGACCCAAATCTCTCTGTAGACTTTGAAAATCTACTTCATTGTCCACAGCACCCCCTATCTTAGTATCATCTGCATACTTACTTATCCAATTTTCCACCCCATCATCTAGATCATTGATGTACATGACAAACAACAGTGGACCCAACACAGATCCCTGAGGCACCCCACTGGTCACAGGCTTCCAACCTGACAAACAGCCATCCACCATTACTCTCTGGCATCTCCCATTCAGCCACTGTTGAATCCATCTTGCTACTCCGCCATTAACACCCAAAGATTGAACCTTCTTAACCAACCTTCCATGGGGAACCTTGTCAAAGGCCTTATTGAAATCCATATAGACAACATCCACTGCTTTACCCTCATCAATTTCCCTAGTAACCTCTTCAAAAAATTCAAAAAGGTTTGTCAAACTTGACCTTCCAGGCACAAATCCATGTTGACTGTTCTTAATCAGACCCTGTTTATCCAGATGCTTATATATATTATCTCTAAGTATCCTTTCCATTAATTTGCCCACCACTGACGTCAAACTAACAGGTTTATAATTGCTAGGTTTATTCTTTGAACCCTTTTTAAACAATGGAACAACATGCGCAGTACGCCAATCCTCCGGCACTATTCCCGTTTCTAATGACATTTGAAATATTTCTGTCATAGCCCCTGCTTTTTCTTTTTTTTTTTTTTTAATATTTTTTTATTAGAAGTAACCAATTTGCAATGTTTTATACAGATTTACAAACATCAACAAATAACACATTGATAATTATTATTTTCTATTTTTTTTTTAGAAATAAAGATAGAAAAGAGATAGAGCAGTTATAAATCAATAAAGATATGATTAAATAATAATTTGATTATATATAAGAAAAAAAAGAGAAAGGAAAAAAGGTTAACAAAAAAATGAAAAAATATTATATATATATAAATGAAAAACAACAAAATATATTGTAAATGAAACTAATACAAATAATAATATCAATAGAGACATGCATATTAATCCTATTATGAAAATAAATTATTCTCATCAAATTCCGTAGGGTACCCGCCGAGCTGTGATGCCAAGAACAGCTACTTCTCTAAATACTGTATATATGGAGACCATATCTGTTCGAAGGAATTATACTTGTCCAATAGGACAAATCTAATTATTTCTAAATGTAACGTCTCCAACATCTCTGCTGCCCACATTTTAATTGTGGGGGATAATGTTCCCTTCCAAAATTTCAATATGATTTTTTTCCCTATTATCAAACAGTAATCAAATAAATTTATTTGATTTACTGTAAGTACCAAATTTGAATGCGGAATTCCAAATATTATTAACTTTGGGTCAGGGTCCAATCTAACTTTAAGAACTTCAGAAATAACTTTAAAAATTTCTATCCAATAATAATTCAGTTTGGGACATGTAACAAAACTATGTATTAAATTTGCTTCTAAATTCTTACATTTATCACAAATGGAGGAGAGATTGGGAAAGATACTATTTAATTTAGTTTTCGAATAGTGTAATCTATATAATACTTTAAATTGTATCAATGTATGTCTGGCATTTAACGAACACCGATGTATTCGTTGTAAACTTTCTTCCCAATTTTCTTTTGTTATAGATAAACCAATTTCATTTTCCCATGCTTGACGATATGTTTCAGTTATTGGATTCTCCTTATCCAAAATAATATTATATATATAAGCTATTAATTTTTCTGTATTTGGGTGCAAGTTAAACAGTTCATCTAATAATCCTGGTTCTTTATTTTTATAATCTTGTGTATTGGATTTAATATAATCTCTAATTTGTAAGTATCTAAACAAGTGTTGTGGAGACAATCCGTAGATATCTTGTAACTCCTGGAATAAAAGAAATGTTCCTTTTCTATAAAGGTGCTCTATCCTTTTAATTCCTAAATCATCCCAATGTCTAAACCCCCCATCTAATATAGAGGGTTTAAATAATGGGTTATTTGTAATTGGCAGTCTAAGTGAGAGATTATCTAAATGTAAAGTCTTAACTATTTGTTTCCAAATACGTCTATTATTATAAATTATAGGGTTGTCCCTATAAATTTTTTTTTGTACTTCCTTTGGGGCAAAGAGAATCAAGCCTACATTGAAAGGTAAACAGTCTTCCTTTTCCATCTTTAACCACATTGGTTCATGATCCATATTTACCCACCAGAAATTCATATTCTTAATCTGGACAGCCCAAAAATAATATTAAAAATTTGGAAGTGCTAATCCTCCATTTATCTTAGATTTACATAAATGTTTTTTACTTATTCTATGATTTTTATAGTCCCAGATAAAACTATTAACAATATTATCTATTTTTTTAAAAAGGTTTTCGGGAGAAAAAAAGGAATAGCCTGAAACAAGTATAACAATTGTGGTAAAAAAAACATCTTTATAGCATTTATTCTACCAATCATAGATATAGGAAGTGTTTTCCAATATAAAATATTTCTTCTAAGTTTGTCTAGTAGTTGAGGATAATTAGATTTAATTAATGAATTATAGGATTTAGTTACATTAATTCCTAAATATTTAAATTTGTCTGTAACTATTTTTAATGGGTATTGTTGTAATATATGTAAATTTATTCCAGTTATAGGCATAATATCACTTTTGTTCCAATTAATCCTATATCCAGAAAATGTGCCAAATTTAGTTATAACATTAAACAGCTTGGGAATACTAATTTCCGGTTTTGTAATATAAATCAAAACGTCATCTGCATATAAAGATATTTTATTAGTTGTTGTGTCAGTATTATAGCCATATATTTCAGGTTCAGATCTAATTCTTTCCGCTAGAGGCTCTATCACCAAAGCAAATAATAAAGGCGATAACGGACATCCCTGTCTGCATCCCCTAGAGAGCTTAAATTTAGCTGATAGTATTTGATTAGTTAAGATTCTTGCAGTAGGGTTCGAATATAGAATTCTTACCCATTTACAAAATCTATCCCCCAATTGAAACTTTTCCATTATATTAAATAAATATAACCATTCCACCTGATCGTATGCCTTTTCTGCATCTAACGATACAACCGCTAATTCCATGTCCCATATTCTTTTTGAATATATGATATTAAACAAACGTCTAAGATTATGGGATGAATAGCGTTTTGGAATAAAACCTGTTTGATCATAGTGTATTAATTTAGAAATCACCAGACTTAATCTCCGAGATAAAACTTTAGTTAATATTTTTTTAAACAAATTTCTATAATAGAAGATAAAGAGGGCAGATATGTAATAATCACAGGGGAATTATACAAAAAAAGTAATTCTTATGAATATATATGCCCCTAATTTTGATAACCCATTATTTTTTAAGAAAATATTCAATAATATTCCTATATCCACTCAATATAATTTAATTATTGGGGGTGATTTAAATTGCACTCTAGATAAATACCTAGACAGATCTTCAACAAAAAGGAAAGCTGCCTCTAAATCGAGTAAACTTATAAATTCTTTTATTAACACATCTAATGTTAAGGATATTTGGAGATTAGATAACCCATCCGGACGAGAATATTCCTTTTTCTCGCCCGTATATGGAACTTACTCGAGGATAGATTATTTTCTAATAGATTCAAAACTACTTCCTTTTACGTATTATGTAAAATATCACAATATTATTATTTCAGATCATGCGCCACTAACATTTAGGATAAAATTAAAAGATATATTTAATAAAACTACCACTTGGAGATTTAATCCCCAGATATTAAAGGATAAGGATTGTTGTAAACATGTGGTGGAACAGATTAAATTATTTTTTGAAACTAATGACAAACCTGAAATTTCACCATCGCTACTTTGGGATACATTTAAAGCATTTATGCGTGGTGCAATAATATCAGCACAAGCATATTTTAATAAAGAAAATCGAAAGATGGAACAAAAGTTAGAAAATGAGATAAAACAACTAGATAGCGAAAATATAAAACATCCTTCTAAAGAGTTAAGTAATAAAATTGCAATAGTAAAATACAGACTAAATAAAATATATTCTAACCAAGTCATTCAACTTTTTCAACAAACTAAACAAGTGCATTTTGAATTTGGAGACAAACCACAAAAATTGCTAGCACGACAACTTAGAAAATTAGAAGATGAAAAAATGATACATGGAATTAAATCTGTGCATGGAAATATATTGACTATATCAAAAGATATTAATGACAGATTTTTACAATATTATCAAAATCTTTATTCATCGAAATTAACAGGACAAACAGATGGTATGGAAACATTCCTACAAGAATGTCAAATTAATAGTTTAGATCAGGAAGGTAGACACTTGTTAAATGCTGAAATAACAGTAAAAGTTATTGAAGAATCAATTAGTTCGTTAAAGAATGGAAAAGCTGCGGGCCCTGATGGCCTGAGTGCAGAATTTTATTAAAAATTTCAAGATCTGATTTCCCCAAGATTACATACAGTGTATAGATATGCATATGAACAAGGAAAATTACCAGAATCTTTACATGAATCCACAATTACACTTATTCCTAAGGTAGACAAGGACTTGGAAGATCCAGGATCATATAGAGCGATTGCCCTTCTAAATACAGCCCCTGCTTTTTCTACACTAACTTCCATCAATGTCCTAGGGAATATCCTGTCAGGACCTGGAGACTAATCCACTTTAATATTTTTCAGAAGTGTCAGTACTTCCTCCTCTTTGAATCTCATAGTTTCCATAGCTACTCTACTTTTTTCCCTTACCTCACAGAGTTCAATATCCTTCTCCTTGGTGAATACCGAAGAAAATAAATTGTTCAATATCTCCCCCATCTCTTTTGGCTCTGCAGATAGCTGTCCATTCTGGCTCTCTAATGGTCCAATTTTATCCCTCGTTATCCTTTTGCTATTAATATAGCTGTAGAAACCCTTTGGTATTCTTTTACCTCACTCCCCTTTTCCACAGTTTACACTCCATTCAGATGTGCACCGTACCTGTGATCATCGCGTGCCAGTGGTGATCCCTATACATAGAACAGTGCAGCACAGGAACAGGCCCTTCAGCTCTCAATGTCCATGCCCAACATAATGGCAAGATAAAAGCATCTCTGCCTGCACATGATCCATATCTCTCCATTTCCTGCATATGGGTGTTTCTGTAAACAAGGGTACCAGTCCGTGACATCGGAGGCCAAATTTGGAAGTTATTAAATTATAACGAAATACCTCAGTATTAAACATGGGCCGACTTATGAACCTTTTGAGCAAAATTGTGATCAAAATTGACCAAAATATAATACTTTCAAAATGTGAAAAAGACGAAACACAACCAAAAGCATCTGTGTAAACAGGAGCATACTTTCAACGAGACATGCCGTTATCTGGGACCAGGTCACTGTTGATTCCCTTCGCCACACTTTACAACAACATAGCAACAAGAAATGAAAGTTTAACGGGATTTAAACATTTCTATAGTCAACTAGAAGTAACATTTACGAGAAAATAATTTAAAAGTGCAAAAAGATTTTTACTAACCAAAGATTCCAAGCAAGAAAAAAGTGAAAACAGTGTTATTCAGAGCACAGCGTGCCCACAACGCAGGGCTGGATTGACCACTAGGCTTCATAGGCTGAAGCCTAGGGCCTCGAAATCTAGGGGGCGTCCGGCCAAGGTACGGCACCTGCCGTTCAACTCTGAGCGGGCCCCCCTCTCTATCTCTCTGTGTCACTCTCCGTCTCCGCCTGGTCTCCGCTCTCTTCTCATCCACCGTACACATTGCACATGCGCACTGCTACGGCCAGCACATCCTCCCCCAGCACATGCGCACAACCACGGCCAGCACATTATCGGCCGCCCTGCGCATGCGCACTGCCATGGCAACTGGTCGGGGCTGGGCACTTTCTCCCTCGCTTTGAATAGTGGGAGATCTGGCTGCCATTGCTGTCCAGTCGCCTCCTCACCGCGACCGCTGAAAACCAACACGGAATCACTCCCTGACCCTGGATCTGGGGTAACTCCCTGGAGTAACTCTTGCTTCTGGTTTCCTAGTTCTCCAAAAATATTCTAAATGGAATTTAAACTGGAGGTGGTGGAGGGTCCATCACCAAACTCCAAACTCTGAACAACAACAGCCTATTGCATTTTATCTGTTATTTATTGTGTATGGTATATAAACACACTGAACTGTTTACATATTATGTTGTGCTGCAGCAAGGAAGAATTTGATTGTCCTATCTGGGACTGGCAATAAAACTCTCTTGACTCTTGACTTGGACTAAAGGGTTCTTGGGGAAAAAAGAGCTACCTTAAATTTAGTTGCATCTGGTAATGTAACTATGGTAGGGTGAAGACTATTCCATGCTTTAATTGTGCGAGCAGCCAGCATCTCTGGATAGAAGAAATTGGGTGATGTTTCGGGTAGAGAACCTTCTTCAGACTCCCTCTGGTTTTGGTGTTTTTAGTTTAATTTAAAGATACAGCGTGGAAACAGGCCCTTCGGCCCACCGAGTCCACGCCGACCACCGATCACCCGTACACTAGTTCTATCCCACACATTAGGGACGTAATTCAAGAGTTTTATTCTCTCACGTCCCAGTTAGAACAATTAAATCCTTACTTGCAGCAGCACAACAGAATATGTAAACATAGTACTCTGTAAACAATGTTATAAACGAGATAACAAAACGGTGAATATATAACTATAAATATATATGTGCGTGTGTGTGTGTGTATAATATATATACCCACACACACAATTTCCCTCCTGGGATTAATAAAGTTCTATCGTATAGTATTGTGTGTGTAGGAAGGAACTGCCGATGCTGGTTTAAACTGAAACAAAAGCTGGAGTATCTCAACAGGTCTGACAGAATCTCTGGACAAAAGGAAAATATTATGTTTTGGGTTGGGTCTGAAATAGGTTCCTGCACACCTTTGGAATGTGGAAGGAAACAAGAACACCTAGAGAAAACCCATGCGATCAAAGGGAAAAGGATCAAACTCCATACAGACAGCACCCATATTCAGGATCAATTCCGGGTCTCTGGCACTTTTAGGCAGCATCTTTATGGCCAATGTACTGCCCCATATTCTTGAACTGAATTAAAACATACAGTAGCTGTAAAGGAGACATAGCGTCACTTAGAGATTTAAGACTGAAAATTGATCGTTTCATTTTTTTAGTAACCAAAGTTATCAACGTATATATTTTATGTGTGTGGGAAAACAAAATATAGTGGCACAGCTGGTAGACTTGCTGCCTCACACGCCAGAGATCTGTGTTTGATCCTGTCCTCGGGCACTGTCTGTGTTGAATTTGCACATTCTCCCTGCAAGCGTGTGGATTTCCTCCCACATCCAAAAGATGCATTGGCTTTGTAGGTTAACTTGTCTCTGTAAAATTGCCCCTAATGTGTAGGGAGTGCGTGAGGAAAATGGGATAACAGAACTTGGGTGAATGGGTAGACAAAAATGCTGGAGAAAATCAGCGGGTGAGGCAGCATCTATGGAGTGAAGGAAATAGGTGACGTTTCGGGTCAAGACCCTTCTTCAAACTGATGTGAGGGTGGGAGGGACACGAAAAAGAAAGGAAGAGGCGGAGACAGTGGACTGATGGAGAGCTGGGAACGTGAGGGGAAGGAGGGAAAAAGCAAGGACTACCTGAAATTAGAGAAGCCAATGTTCATGGCGCTGTGGTGTAAACTACCCAAGCAAGTATGAGGTGCTGCTCCTTCAATATATGCTGGGCCTCACTCTGGCGATGGAGGAAGCCCAGGACAGAAAGGTCGGATTCGGAATGGGAAGGGGAGTTGAAGTGTTGAGCCACCGGGAGATCAGGTTGGTTATTGCGAACTGAGTGCAGGTGTTGTGTGAGGTGATCGCCAAGCCTGCGCTTGGTCTCACTGAGGTTGATCATACGCTGAATAGTCCAACCACATTTTTGTTTGGAAGTGGAAAGAAATAATAGAAATTGCATTCATTGCAACGTGTAAAAAGAGTTGAGATGCTGTATTATAATTTTGCTGCATGTCATTGTGGTATATATCATGTCTTGATTGGTGAATATGTTTAGTTTGTGACTTTATTTGAAGCAGAAATAATATGTGAGTGCTTCATTGAGCATAATTCCGACGCACTTCGTCCCAGCACATTATTGCACGCGTCATGCAAGCCGTCTTAAATGACCACCTCAACTGTCATTTGGCAACTTAAAAAGCTGCCGAGGTTGCCTGGCTGACAACAGAGAGCAAGGCGTAAAATATGTTTGACACTGTCATAAACCTTTCTTACATATGCTGTCACAACGCACTGTAGTCTCTAAACAACGCTTCAGTAATTTTCCTTGCCCACCATTTCAGAACAATAGTGTTTTAAGCCAATAACTCGACACTAGAACTGGCAATAAATAATAAGAAGCGCAGCGTTCCAGTCCCTTATCTCATTGGCCACGCTCGGCTGCAAATCGGTGTCAATCTGGTGGAAGATCTTCCTCTAGTCGTGGGGGTGGGGGATTGGGAGGGGCCTCACAAGTGGAGCAGCCGAGGGCCTCTCTTCATCTAAATCCGGCCCTCCCACAACGTGACTACTGGGACATTGTCTTTTATACTGATTTCTAAGCTCCCTTACAAAATTAATGTGATTTTTCTGGTATAAATTAGCCTAAGGATTTGATGAACGTCTGCTTGAAAAATGTCACAAAAAAAGGCAAGAAAATCTGATCTTTTTCTTTGTAAAAACGAATTTATTTATTTTTGCTTCATCTCATTATTTTGGCTAAACACTATGATCTATACTACTTAAAATACAGGATATGAAACAATGGGAATATTACATAAAAAGCAGGACAATAACCTGGAAGTTTGGAGACCTTCAGTCTCGTAACTGTGCTGTATTTACGGAAACACCCATGTCCATGACCCTATCTAAAAGCCTCTTAAATGCCACCTTCGTATCTGCCTCAACTAACTCCCCTGACAGCTCTTTCCAGGCACCCAACATTCTCTGTGCAAAAAATAAATATGCCCCGCACTGCCCCCCCTCACCATAAACCTAATTCCCCCTTGTCTATGATATTTCAACTCTGACTGTCTACCCCATCTTTGCTTCTCATTATTTTATATACTTGTATCACATTTTCCCTTAGCCTTTGGCATTCCAGAAAAAACATTTTAAGTCCATCCAACCCGTGCTTGTAGTAGTACCACCTAATCCAGGCAGCATTCTGGTAAACCTCTTCAGCACCCTCTTAAACGTCTCCACATCCTTTCAGTAATGCTGCGAGCAGAATGACGAGCAGTACACCAAATGTGCCCAAAAAGTACTTTAACTCAGTGACTCAGTGATGGTTCAACTGCCCCGACAAAGAGGAAGTAGATTGAACTTTATTGCCTTCCATCACAGTGAGAGGTGCTACATGTTGGCAGGACAAATCAAAATAGGACGTACATGGTAAATGGTAGGGAATTGAAGAATGCTGTGGAACAGAGGGATCTAGGAATAACTGTGCATAGTTCCCTGAAGGTGGAATCGCATGTAGATAGGGTGGTAAAGAAAGCTTTTGGTGTGCTGGCCTTTATAAATCAGAGCATTGAATATAGGAGTAGGGAAGTAATGTTAAAATTGTACAAGGCATTGGTGAGACCAATTCTGGAGTATGGTGTACAATTTTGGTCGCCTAATTATAGGAAGGATGTCAACAAAATAGAGAGAGTACAGAGGAGATTTACTAGAATGTTGCCTGGGTTCCAGCAACTAAGTTACAGAGAAAGGTTGAACAAGTTAGGTCTTTATTCTTTGGAGCGCAGAAGGTTAAGGGGGGACTTGATTGAGGTCTTTAAAATGATGAAAGGGATAGACAGAGTTGACGTGAATAAGCTTTTCCCATTGAGGGTAGGGAAGATTCAAACAAGAGGGCATGACATGAGAATTAAGGGACAGAAGTTTAGGGGTAACATGAGGGGGAACTTCTTTACTCAGAGAGTGGTGGCTGTGTGGAATGATCTTCCAGCAGAAGTGGTGGAGGCAGGATCGATTTTAACATTTAAAAGTAAAGTGGATAGGTATATGGACGGGAAGGGAATGGAGGGGTATGGTCTGAGTCCAGGTAGATGGGACTAGGGGAAAATAAATGTTCGGCACGGACTGGAAGGGCCGGGAGGGCCTGTTTCCGTGCTGTAATTGTTATATGGTTATAAGTTCATGTGACAGGAGCAGAATTAGGCCATTTGGCCCATCAAGTCTACACTGTCATTCAATCATGGCCGATCTATCTTTCCCCCTCGACCCCATTCTCCTGCCTTCTCCTCATAACCCCTAAAAATATCTGTTGACTTGGCCTCCACAGCCTTCTGTGGCAATGAATTTCACAGATTCACCACCCTCTGACCAAAGATGCTTACTGGTGCTTAACACGTTGTTCCAATAGGTAAAAGTTTGATTTTGTTTTTTCCTTTTGTGCACAGTATCGGGAAGAACGGTTCCGGCTGACGAGTGAAAGCACCAACCAGCGGGTCCTGTGGTGGTCGATTGCCCAAACAATCATTCTGATCCTCACTGGGATCTGGCAGATGAAGCACCTGAAGAGCTTCTTTGAGGCCAAGAAGCTGGTGTAGACATCATCCCACTGCCGTCCATTGCAAGAACATGGCAACAAAACTCAGCCCCCCACCCTCCCCCCCAGCTGACTGATCTACAACCAGTGTGACGTTATACATGTGGTACGAGAGGCTTCCATTGACAGGATGGGAGGCAAAGGTTTACTTCTAAGATGTTACATGTTGTGGAACAGTTAGGTCCCCAGGGGTCCCCAGTGTTTCCTTGAAGAAATGTTAATTCATATTTAAGTGTGATTGTAGAATCAAAGATGGAGCTTGCTGCTGAAGAGACTGCGTTCCTGATTATCCTGCACCTTGGATCTGAGAAGACTCGCATCAAACCTATCTGTGGAATTTAACCATCCCAAAGAGTTCTTCGCATTTTGCCAAAATTTTAATGACGCCATCTTGGTGTCTTCCCTTGCCAGTCTGGACATCCACAGAGGGCAGAATGAGTCAAGTGTTTTGGTTTCTGCAAGGTGCAAATTAAGAGCAGATCACCCTGCCTCCTGCATCAGTGACCACCCAGCCACATCCCTTCATCTCTGAAATTATAACTCGCTGAAATCCTCCTCCTTTCTCAAAAATTAGCAGAAGCAAACCCTGGGCAAAGAAACTGTTGGAATCCTGTTGACGGGGAATTCTTCACTGCTACCTCCCAGCAGAGACCCTGAAAGTACACACTGTACACACATTAGTCATACAGCATGGAAACAAGCCCTTCAGGTCATCCAAGATGTCCCATCTATGCCCACATTTATCCCATATCTCTTTCTTATCCATGCACCTGTCCAAATGTTGTTATTGTACCGATCTCCACTACTTCCTTTGGCAGCTCGATCCATATACCCACTGCCTCTGTATGGAAAAAAGTTGACCATGGGTTCCTATTAAATCTTTTCCCTTTCACCTTAAACCTATGCCCTCTAGTTCTTGATTCCCCCATCCTGGGAATTAGACACTCTGCCTTCATCCTATCTACTCCATCACCATTTATATATGAGGGGTGGTGAAGGTGATGATGGTGGATGTGATAGTGACATTTAGAAGGCTTTTAGATATGCACATGAATATGCAGGGGATGGAGGGATATGGATCAGGCACATGAGGTTTGTTATCTTGGCATTATGTACATTGTGGGGAGAAGGGCCTGTTCCTGTCCTATACTTTTCTATGTTTAAGATCATCCCTCAGCCTCCTGCACTCAATGAATAAAGTCCTCGCCTGCCCAACCCTTCCCTATAGCTCAGGCCCTCCAACCCTAGTAACATCCTTGTAAATCTTCTCTGCACCCTGTCTGCCTTCATGGCATCTTCCCTACAGCAGGGTGACACAATAGCACAAGTGCAGCCTCACCAGCATCTTGCAACAACTCACAACTTCTCTACTCAATATATACAAACAAGCAACTGCAGTTGTTGCTTTACAAAAAAACAGTGCAGGAGTAACTCAGCGGGTCAGGCAGCATGTCTGGGGAACATGAGTAGGTGACGTCTCAGTCGGGTTTTTTCTTCAGATTGAAGAAGAGTCCCGATCCAAACCTTCACCTATCCATATTCTCGAAGGATGCTGCCTGACTCACTGAGTTTCTCCAGCACTTTGCGCCTTTTTTTCCCCTATACTCAATACCCTAACTGATGACGACCAGCATAGGAGGGGCCTCAATTCTATTCCCTAGATTAATTCTGGTCCCTATCTAGAAAGAGCCCTGTTGTGGCAGGTTGGGATAGATGAGTAGCGTGGGTTATTTTTGGAACTTGTCCATACAGAGAGTGCAGAGACTGCGTATCTGCCCCGTGACCCGGTGTGCTGTCCAAGTGACCAGTTTAATTGCTCTGCCGAAGCAGTGCCTCTGAAGCCACGTTTAATAGCCTGGCTTTAACACTGTGTAGACAGGCGGGGGGGGGGGGGGGGGGGGCTGAAGTAAATGGCTGAGCCTCTGCTCCCCTGCGTTCTGTGGGCCGGGTGGTTTTAATGGCTTTACAGAAAAGCTGTCTCCCCTCCACAAGGCCTGAGTACAGCCCGGGGGAGGGGGGAGGGGGGAGATGCGATGCCTGGATTTCTGACTCCTCTCCGTCCCAGGTTGGTTTGTGTCACCGCATGGATGCAGGTTAATCGGGCCCTGATGGAGGATGATCACTGCCGGCTCTGGCTCTGTCCGCTGGCTTGGTCTGTGCCCTGTGGATAACATTCACAGCTGGTTCTGCCTTCTGTTTTCCAGTAGATCCACTCTGTGAATGGCAGTGAGATGGGATCGCTGCAGCTCTTCAGCTGCCCACGTCCCCCATCCAGCTCACCGCTTTGCACGGAGTTCTGACCTTACTGTTGTGTGATGCACTGTGTTAGGAATCCGTGCTGTGGTGTAAGGGTTCACTTATGGACAGAGAAAGCTGCTACACTGGAAACATGCTCGGGCGAGCTGCATCCTGAGAACGTGGTGATCACCCCAGTTTGTCCACTCCCTCTGTTCCCCGAGGCTGGCCATTTTGGCACATATTGCATTACTGGACTGGGAGAAAAATAAACATTTTAAATAAATTTGTTAAACAATATTGTTTAAAACATGCCTGCGTGACGTTGTGAGATATGTCTTGGTTCCGATTGTCCAAACAGAGCAGAAGCTTCTCACTACTGTTTGATACAAATAGCCTTCCATGTTTATGGAGTGGGCTTAACTGTTTAGTTTAAATGTCAAACATCCATATTAATCTAGTAGACACTGTACTATAGAGATTTGTCATCAACAAAATGTTCTAGGTTCATAAAAATACCCAATTGATTATTTGTCCAAGTTGAGGCAGTGTTGTCAACACAATTTGATTCTGACCATGAGAGAGAGCAAAGCTGTTTCACACTCACATCACAAATAAAATATCAACAGCTTCACCATGCTACACATTGCAGATTGTCCAAACATGTTTGGTGGGAACAAGGACACAAAGTGCTGGAGTAACTCAGTGGATCAGGCAGCATCTCTGACCCTGGGCAGTGCAAGGGGAAGGGAATGGTCACAGCTCCCTGTCAGTCCCCCAGCTATGTAAATGTGGCTTCTGCTGATACAGCAAACACAAGCTGGGGAAAGGAACACGCCATGATCTTTTTCAGCCCTGCCTCCATACAGATGAGTGTCCTTTGTGAGAAGATAGCACAGCGGTGCCCTGAGCAGTTCATCTGGATCCACCTCACGGCTCCGGTGTGAGAACAACTGTGGATCGCCCTCGGCTCGGAAGAACCAGGCTTGGGGGGGGAGGGGTGGGGGGGGGAAATCCCTCCCATCACAAGTGAATCAGTGTAGGAACTGCAGATGTTGGTTTACACCGAAGATAGACACAAAATGCTGGAGTAACTCAGTGGGTCAGGCAGCATCTCTGGAGGAAAGGGATAGGTGATGTTTCGGTGCCAGCACTGATTTGTTTGTGCCACTTCATACCTCTAGTTTCCCTTTCCCCGGATGACTCAGTCTGAAGAAGGTTCTTGACCCGAGATGCTGCTTGACCCGATGAGTTACTCCAGCACGTTGTGTCTGTCTTCACACTGAAGCATTGCCCAGTTCCCTGGTGCTCAGCAGCCGGTTCCTGCACTGTGCTGATCCCACCCCCGACACCCGCCGCAGCCTGGGGGAGAACACGTCAGATTATGCTGCTGACAGGGCCGGCCTTAAGAGATTTAGGGCCCAATTGGGAAAGATTTTCATGGAAATATAAATAAATAATCAGAAATGAGTCAAGTGTCGTGAGTAATATGACAAATCGGGAGAGAGTTTCTTTCACAGTGTGTGGGGAGTCTAGCCAGGGGTAAAGTTGCGGGGAGGGCAGGAGCGTTGAGAAGGAGAGGGTCGGGTTCATGCCACTCACTCACTGCTGCCGCGGCGCTCCGGGCGCCACCGCATTGTGGCCGGGGAGGGAAGCAGCTCGCCTGTGAGCAGCCTCCATCACCGGACAGCGGAACCGACTGCCATCTCAGCGCCGTTTGCCGGCCCACTCACCTCTGGCAGTGCTCTCCATCTGAACAGTGAGGGGACCAGCTCAAGAGCAAAGTTCGTAGAGCGGAGCGGGTGTTGGATAACATCACCACGGGCGGTGGAGCTTACTCCTGTGTCAGCGCGATCAAGGGATCAATTGAGGTTACTCTCATGGACAAATGGAGTCAGCTCCACCGCCCGCTGTCCTGTTATCCATCTTGAGCTGGATGATCCCCAGCCGACCCCCTCCTACTCAACCCTCCTACCCTCCCCGCAACTTTACCCATGGACAGACTACCCACACGCTCTGAAAGGAACTCACCCCCCAGCAGCGCTGTCCTTTTGCAGCTGCTTCCCACTTTACAGCCGCTTCCCATCAGCTGCTAGCAATGTGGGATAGACTTGGCTATCCCTCAATACAGCAACATCGTTCTTGATGTTGCTGTACTGAGGGATAACAAAGTCTATCTTTCTTGGCTAACAACCTAACCTTCGGCCTCCAAGATGCAGGTACATTTTCTAGCAATGTTACAAAATTTTGAGATTTAAAAAATCAAGGCTGCAACTTATCCCATCAGATAAAGTGTAAAAAGAAGTTTAATTTGACACCTAATTCATTTTCATATCACATTCATTCAATGTGATAATGGCTGATCATCGACAATCTGTACCCCGTTCCTGCCTTCTCCCCATATCCCCTGACTTAGCTATTTTTAAGAGCCCTATCTAGCTCTCTCTTGAAAGTATCCAGAGAACCTGCCTCCACCGCCCTCTGAGGCAGAGAATTCCACAGACTCACAACTCTCTGTGAGAAAAGGTGTTTCCTCGTCTCCGTTCTAAATGGCTTACTCCTTATTCTTAAACTGTGGCCCCTGGTTTTGGACTTCCCCAACATCGGGAACATGTTTCCTGCCTCTAGCGTGTCCAAGCCCTTAACAATCTTATATGTTTCAATGAGATCCCCTCTCATCCTTCTAAACTCCAGAGTGTACAAGCCCAGCTGCCCCATTCTCAGCAAATGAATGTCCAGCCATCCCGGGAATTAACCTTGTAAACCTACGCTGCACTCCCTCAATAGCAAGAATGTCCTTCCTCGAATTAGGTTGACCAAAACTGCACACAATACTCCAGGTGTGGTCTCACTAGGGCCCTGTACAACTGCAGAAGGTCCTCTTTGCTCCTATATTTGATTCCTCTTGTTATAAAGGCCAACATGCCACTTCTTAGCGCTAACGGCAGATACTCAGGAAACGTGGTAACTCGTGAAGATTTTTCAACAGGTTGAAAAATGTCCACGAGTAAAATATACTCAGGATGTAAAAATTTTTAACACGTAGTCATCAGGCACGCGTCAAAAAATTTTAAACCGCGCATGCGCAGATTGTTCACTCTGTAAAAATTAAAAATTAAAATATAAACAGCAACAATTCAATTTGCCCGAGGCTTCCTAGTCTCCTTTATTTCATTTCGGAGTCACGTGAGTGACTTCGTGAAGAGCCCGCCAGGCACGCATGCGCGACATTACAGAGACTCTGTTTCCAGAGTGCTCCAGGCCGCTTCAACGCCAACTGCGGACCGCGGAATGCGGGCAGTCAGCGGCGGCTCTAACTCATGGAGTCGGGAGAGCCCGTTGACCCAGGTGGGTCCGGGTTCACACTCGCCGGCGGAGGACGGCAGAGGCAGCCGACTCTACGCCGCAGCCCGCAGACTGGCGGCATTTACAAGTAAGTATGGGCTTGCAGACTCGCCGTGTGCAATAAGCAACGGCAGAGCATAAGCCCGATTTTACACCACAGCCCGCAAGGATACTGCGGGCTGTCGGCATTTATATTGTAATATGGGCTTGCAGACTCGCCGTATGCAGCAAGCAACGGCAGAGCACAGCCCGATTTTACACCGCAGCCCGCAAGGATACTGCGGACTGTCGGCATGTATATTGAACTAGGGGCTTGCAGGATGGCAGAAATGCAGCCCGACATACACCGCAGCCCACACGATACTGTGGGCTGTCGGCATTTACTCAGAGTAAGGGGTTAGCCCCAACTCAACTCTACACAGCCTGTATTATCCCAGTGCTGTAATTAAGAGGTAATGGAGTTGCAGCCATTATCATGTTGTTCTTAGCCCAACTTATTTTTACAATGGGGCAGCTCGTTGACCCTGCAGGGTCCGGGCTCAACGCTCACCATTGCGCAGCAATGGCAGAACGACAGCTCACCGCCAGCCCTTCATAAGGGCCACTCAGGTAAGTACAGGCAACCTTGAGCTGGTTGTCCTTTCTGTTTTGAATTGTGTTTTCTCCAACAGGGACATGGATAATGAGGAGTACAGGCCGCAGGACTTCTGAAAGGAGTCGTCGGCCATTATTCCCGGAGCTCTCTACAACGACAGCACCCGCTAGACGGGCCGGGAAAAAGGCGCAAAAGTCGGGGAGCCCTGTGATTACAGGACCCGACCTACCGACACAGCTGTGTACAAGCGGGGTACCCGCAGAACAGGAAGTCGGTACGGCGCCGGAGCAGGTAGACCCTGACTCCATTTTTCTCTATCTCCAACAGGGAGAGAATCGTTGGCTGATATGAGCAAACGGGTTTCACATGCTGTTGCACGACCCTTCTCCCCGTGCCCTCGTGAAAGAGCCAGGGATAGAGCTCAATAACAAAGCCCTTTTAGGGCAGGAATTTCACCAGAGACCGCTAGATTGCGGACTGGTGGTTTACCGAGACCCGAGTCCACTGGCAGACCAGGGAGGGCCAGTGTATACTCACCACCTAGTTGGACCAGGTGGAGTCATACAGGTGGAGTCTCGCCACGGTCACTGCATCCCCCAAATGCGGCAGGACGGGACCGTACGCCGCCTGAGTCCAGGAGTAGGACAGGTGGCAAGCCCGCGCGGATGTCGGGTCACCACGCCGCAGGCGTCAGGTGCCGACTTCACACCGACTATGCCCTTTGAGGCAGTCGGACCTAGCTCATCCAAGGAGGCGAATGAGCAGATCCGCACGGGAGTCGTACAGCTTCGCTGAGGCGGCTGGCAGCGACTTTTCGTCACGGCACCGAGATTACCTCGATGAGGTACGGGCCGATGATAGGAGCCTCAGGAGTTCCTTCGGGCATGAGGGCTCTGACCTCCCATTTACGCACCATAAAGGGCGCATTGAACGGATGGAGAGGATGATGGAACGGATCCTGCAGCAAAATCAACGGCAGGAAATGTCCAGTTCCGGGGACTTTTGGATATATCCCCATCATCAATTGGTAGCATGAGGCAGCCAGGAGAAGAGGATATCTTGGTACACGAACCAGTGGCACCTGAGGTTCCTCAGGAAGAACTTTTGGACATGGCAGCCAAGTTTGCGTTACCCGAATCATCGGGACAACCTCTCAAAACTAAACTGGCCACTACCATTGATTTCCTCACCAACCACCATACAGGATCAGGTCCTTGCGGAGACCATGAATGGATACAAGGCATCGAGTAATTGGAACTCACTCAATGTACCTATTGTAAACATGCCTATTTGGAGCAATATAAGTCCGGGCATAAGAGCACAGGAAGTAAAAATTACAGAAAATCCTAAAACTGCTCACATCTGGGATTACCGCTTTTGCGAGGTCGGTGGACGGGATGGACTTGAAACACCGTACAGGAGGATGCTCTTGAATTATTATGTAACACGCTATACGAAATAATGCACTTCGAAAAAAGTGCCATCAAGCTCACGCTAAATCCCAAATTTGCGGGGCTATGCAGAGCATCTCCAACACCACCACCCAGACAACTATTCAGGGAAGACCTTCTGAAGCAGGTCAAGGATTTAGACGACCATGCCAAGACAGTGGGTATTATGAGGTCGCACACCTTGACCAGACAAACGGCCAGGAAAATTCCATATTCCAGGCCACGGGGTCAAACCGGAAGGCCAGCAAGGACCTACATACCGGCGCCTCCAGATGTGAGTCAACGCCCACCATTCCTGGAGCTGCCCGTCACGTCGGCAGCACCCGCTCTGCGGGTCGGGATAATAACGCGGAAATTGGAGCCCTGCGCAGTCAGGACCCGATTCTCCACTACGACTGATCATGGTGCCATAAGTGGTAACCGCACAGGAGCAGGGTAGGTAAGACCCTGACTCCCTACCTCTGTCACTTAACCATAGCGACAGTGGAGCAAAGGTGCGTAACGTGTTATATTGTTGGCACGTTCTCTCTCCCCAAATATGCAGGTCACCAGAGAAAGGACCAGGGGAAGTATCGCGCAGCAGTCGGTAAACCCGCCATAGAGCCGGGGTCGACTTCCACTGGAGCAGGCCACCAGATCGTGGACCGGTGAAGGATTGAGGCCTGGGTCTGGAGGACCACATGTGCGGCCGGCACAGACTCAGCACCGAGGGAGCCTACCTGGTTGCAGGTCGGAGTAGTCTCATCTCGGTCACCGCACCCCCTTTAGCGGCAGGACGTGACCGAACGACGCTTTGTCCCAAAGGAGGACACCGACTCAGCACCGAGGGAGCCTGCCTGGTTGCAGGTCGGTGTAGTCTCATCGCGGTCACGCACCCCCTTTAGCGGCAGGACGTGACCGAACGACGCTTTGTCCCAAGGGAAGGACACAGACTCAGCACCGAGGGAGCCTGCCTGGTTGCAGGTCGGTGTAGTCTCATCTCGGTCACCACACCCCCTTGTAGTGGAGGACGTGACCGAACGTCGCCTTTGGAGGATAGGCGGCAAGCCCGCGCGGACGTCGGGGTACCACGCTTCAGCGGCCGGGACCGACTCATCACCGCTATCATGTCTTTTTAGACCAGCGGGCCGCCTCCGTCCGGAAGACGGCGGAGTAAGCGGCAGGTCCGCGCGGGAGTCGCTTAGCCACGCAGGAGCGGCAGGCAGCGACATCCTGTCTTGCACCCTTGTCGTCACCTCGACGAGGTGTGGGGCAATGACAGAAGCCTCAGAGATTCTCCAGAACCTGAGGAAGTCGACTTATTGTCCGCATATGCGGCAGTGGTCGCATGGCTCGGATGGAGCGCATGATGGAGCGTATCCTAGAGCACAGTCTCTGCAGCTGGACCAGATGTCCTCCAGTTCTGGAGGAACTTGTAGTACCTGAGGAAACCCAGGAGAAACTGCAGAATGTGGTCTCCAAGTGTGGCGATGGACGAGTTCTCGCTACATTGGAGGAAATGGATTTCGATGCTTTCCCCATTCTGCCTCATCGGACAGGCGTTGCAGAAAACGTACCCAGGTCTGGAACATACAGGACTATGGACGTCATATAGATCTTGCAGAGAAAGTCCACTGGGAAGCACTACCTCACCTACACAGGATATGAGAGGTTTTTGTAGTCGGACCAAGACGACCTACATATCTGCTACGATCTCCAATGTGCTGGCATGCTCACTGGTCTTCATTATGATGAGCCTCAGTTACAGTGCTGCTTACAGTGCCTATAGTGCACTGTCATCCTAGCTCAACATTGGAGTGGGATCTCACCAGCTGGTATCCAAACTGCGAGGGATATGTTCTATCCATCCCTTCCCGACCACGATATAATATCTGAGAGATTAGGGGGTGTTGACCCTACTCAGGAGGTGGTCGCTTATGACGGAGGTACCACTGGACTTACTCACCTTTAAAAGTGGTGATGGCAATAGCACTGAATACAGTACAACGGGTCCAGACTCTACAGGAATTAAACCTGGATAGAATGATCAACCCATAAAAAAGTAACTTCTTTATGAAAGAGTTACTTAAACTATACAGACCTGCGACTACAGGTCTGGAAATGGCCATCAGGAATATGGAGGCGGATCCATTGTCAGCCATGGAAACCCACGTCACAGGGTAACGGTGCAGACTATCTCCAGATGGCTTAAGGTGGTATTCGATGCAGCAGGTAAGACACTAAACATATGAAATGTCATTCTACCAAGGCCGCATCCACATCAGGAACGAGGACCATGGAGGTGTTCATGGAGCATGTCCTCACGATAGCGGGCTGGGCCAATGAAACTACATTTCAATGGTTTCATAACAAACCTGTGGCCGTTTTTCCCCGCAACGTTACGCACGTTAAGTGCTGTCCCTAAACGTTTGTCCCCGAGTTCAGGGGTTTATTGTTGTA
>OY740815.1:18026753-18069473 GCA_963514005.1 Raja brachyura
CAGAACAAAGTAGAAAACATATTCAGTGAGGTAACCTCTCTAGACCGACCACCAACACGGAACAAGCAAGCGGCAGCAGCGTATTGAAACATAACAGAAACCTCTTGAGGAAGCCAGACTTGGTGGTGACAGGTGGGTCACATGGGCAGAAGCTTCCTGGAGCTTCTTCAGAGGTACAGACTTGCTGACGACAGCGAGGTCACATGGGCCTCCAGCACCTTGCAATGTGTTGTCACAGACTCCTGCCATTTCCCAAAGTCCCCAAATCCCTGCATGTCCACTGGAATAAGAGGGATTGTTTTAGTCAGAGAGTGCTGAATCCTATAGGACGGAGATGAGGAGGGATTCCTTTCACCAGAGGGTGCTCGCGCTCCTTGAATACGTGGCTTGAAAAATGGTGCAAGGGGGAGGGATTCAAATTTTTAGGGCACTGGGACCATTTCTGGGGGAGGTGGGACCAGTACAAACAGGACGGTCTGCACCTGGGCTGGAATGGAACCAATGTCCTTGGGGGAGTGTTTGCTAGTGCTGTCGGGGAGGATTTAAACTAATGTGGCAGGGGGATGGGTACAAGAGCAGAGAGGCAGGTGGGTGTAAAACGAGGGTGGAAGCAATAGGGAGCAAGGTGAAAAGTAAAAGGGGTAAGAGCGTTGTAAAAACAAGCCTGAAGGCTTTGTGTCTCAATGCAAGGAGTATTCGTAATAAGGTGGATGAGTTGAACGTGCAGATAGCTATTAATGAGTATGATATAGTTGGGATCACGGAGACATGGCTCCAGGGTGACCAAGGCTGGGAGCTGAACATCCAGGGATATTCAATATTCAGGAGGGATAGAGAGAAAGGAAAAGGAGGTGGGGTAGCGTTGCTGGTTAGAGAGGAGATTAACGCAATGGAAAGGAAGGATATTAGCTTGGAGCATGTGGAATCGGTATGGGTAGAGCTGCGAAACACTAAGGGGCAGAAAACGCTAGTGGGAGTTGTGTACAGGTCACCGAACAGTAGTAGTGAAGTTGGGGATGGTATAAAACAGGAAATTAGAAATGCGTGCGACAAAGGCAAAACAGTTATAATGGGTGACTTCAATCTACATATAGATTGGGTGAATCAAATTGGCAGGGGCGCTGAGGAAGATGATTTTTTGGAAAGTATGAGGGATAGTTATCTAAATCAACATGTAGAGGAACCAACGAGAGAGCAGGCTATTTTAGACTGGGTATTGAGTAATGAGGAAGGGTTAGTTAGCAGTCTTGTTGTACGTGCCCCCTTGGGCAAGAGTGACCATAATATGGTCGAGTTCTTCATTAGGATGGAGAGTGACATTGTTAATTCAGAAACAATGGTTCTGAACTTAAGGAAAGGTAACTTTGAGGGTATGAGACGTGAATTGGCCAAGATTGACTGGCAATCAATTCTAAAAGGGTTGACGGTGGATACGCAATGGAAGACATTTAAAGACTGCATGGATGAACTACAAAAATTGTTCATCCCAATTTGGCAAAAGAATAGATCAGGGAAGGTAGTGCATCCGTGGATAACAAGGGAAATCAGGGATAGTATCAAAGCAAAGGATGATGCGTACAAAGTAGCCAGAAAAAGCAGCATACCAGAGGACTGGGAGAAATTCAGAGACCAGCAGAGAAGGACAAAGGGCTTGATTAGGAAAGGAAAAATAGATTATGAAAGAAAACTGGCAGGGAACATAAAAACTGACTGCAAAAGTTTTTATAGATATGTGCTGAGAAAGAGATTAGTTAAAACAAATGTAGGTCCCTTGCAGTCAGAAACAGGTGAGTTGATCATGGGGAACAAGGATATGGCGGACCAATTGAATAACTACTTTGGTTCCGTCTTCACTAAGGAAGACATAAATAATCTGCCGGAAATAGCAGGGGACCGCAGGTCAAAGGAGTACTTGAGTGAAATTCAGGTTAGTCGGGAAGTGGTGTTGGGTAAATTGAATGGATTAAAGGCCGATAAATCCCCAGGGCCAGATAGGCTGCATCCCAGAGTACTTAAGGAAGTAGCTCCGGAAATAGTGGATGCATTAGTGATAATCTTTCAAAACTCTTTAGATTCTGGAGTAGTTCCTGAGGATTGGCGGGTAGCAAACGTAACCCCTCTTTTTAAGAAGGGGGGGAGAGAGAAAACGGGGAATTACAGACCAGTTAGTCTAACATCGGTAGTGGGGAAACTGCTAGAGTCAGTTATTAAAGATGGGATAGCAGCACATTTGGAAAGTGGTGAAATCATTGGACAAAGTCAGCATGGATTTACGAAAGGTAAATCATGTCTGACGAATCTTGTGGAATTTTTCGAGGATGTAACTAGTAGCGTGGATGGGGGAGAACCAGTGGATGTGGTGTATCTGGACTTCCAGAAGGCTTTCGACAAGGTCCCACATAAGCGATTAGTATATAAACTTAAAGCATATGGCATTGGGGGTTCAGTATTGATGTGGATAGAGAACTGGCTGGCAAACAGGAAGCAAAGAGTAGGAGTTAACGGGTCGTTTTCACAATGGCAGGCAGTGACTAGTGGGGTACCGCAAGGCTCAGTGCTGGGACCCCAGCTATTTACAATATACATAAATGATCTGGATGAGGGAATTGAAGGCAATATCTCCAAGTTTGCGGATGACACTAAGCTGGGGGGCAGTGTTAGCTGTGAGGAGGATGCTAGGAGAATGCAAGGTGACTTGGATAGGCTGGGTGAGTGGGCAAATGTTTGGCAGATGCAATATAATGTGGATAAATCTGAGGTTATCCACTTTGGTGGCAAAAATAGGAAAACCGACTACTATCTAAATGGTGGCCGATTAGGAAAAGGGGAGATGCAGCGCGACCTGGGTGTCATGGTACACCAGTCATTGAAAGTAGGCATGCAGGTACAACAGGCAGTGAAGAAAGCCAATGGTATGTTAGCTTTCATAGCAAAAGGATTTGAGTATAGGAGCAGGGAGGTTCTACTTCAGTTGTATAGGGTCTTGGTGAGGCCACACCTGGAGTATTGCGTACAGTTCTGGTCTCCAAATCTGAGGAAGGACATTATTGCCATAGAGGGAGTGCAGCGAAGGTTCACCAGACTGATTCCTGGGATGTCAGGACTGTCTTATGAACAAAGACTGCATAGACTCGGTTTATACTCTCTAGAATTTAGGAGATTGAGAGGGGATCTTATAGAAACTTACAAGATTCTTAAGGGGTTGGACAGGCTAGATGCAGGAAGATTGTTCCCGATGTTGGGGACGTCCAGGACAAGGGGTCACAGCTTAAGGATAAGGGGGAAATCCTTTAGGACCGAGATGAGAAGGAATTTTTTCACACAGAGAGTGGTGGGTCTCTGGAATTCTCTGCCACAGAGGGTAGTTGAGGCCAGTTCATTGGATATATTTAAGAGGGAGTTAGATGTGGCCCTTGTGGCTAAGGGGATCGGAGGGTATGGTGAGAGGGCAGGTATGGGATACTGAGTTGGATGATCAGCCATGATCATATTGAATGGCGGTGCAGGCTCGAAGGGCCGAATGGCCTATTCCTGCACCTAATTTCTATGTTTCTATGTTTCCTACGAGCCCAGTGGCATCATGTTCGGGGCGTTACAGACGATTCGAGATCCCATCACGTTAAAAGTCGGAGCGAGGTTGGGTTGTGGAGCGTGTGAGCGAGCGAGCGGGCGGGGCAGTGCCCGTGTGTGGCCCAAGATGTTCGACCGTCCGTTCCCCCTGGTCACTCAGCAGACCCTGAACCACATCCTGCCCCAACCCACCAGCCAGCCAACATCACCCCACGCCCATCGGGGCAAGTACACAAGTTATAGGACGAGAATTAGGCCATTTGGCCCATCGAGTCTACTGCGCCATTCAATCATGGCTGATCCCTGCCTCCTAACCCAATTTTCCTGCCTTCTCCCCAAAACCCTTGACACCCGTTCTATTCAAGAATTTGTCCATCTCTGCCTTAAAAATATCCACTGACTTGGCCTCCACAGCCTTCTGTGGCAAAGAATTCCACAGATTAACTACCCTCTGACTAAAGAAGTTCCTCCTCACCTCTTTTCTAAAAAAGCACCGTTTAATTCTGAGGCTGTGGCCTCTGTTCCTAGACTCTCCCACAAGTGGAAACATCCTCTCCACATCCACTCTATCCAAGCCTTTCATTATTCTGTAAGTTTCAATGAGGTGCCCCCTCATCCTTCTAAACTCCAGTGAGTACAGGCCCAGTGCCGTCAAACGCTCATCATATGTTAACCCACTCATTCCTGGGATCATTCTTGTAAACCTCCTCTGGACCCTCTCCAGAGCCAGCACATCCCTCCTCAGATATAGGGTCCAAATTTGCTCACAAAGATTACTGGGAGAAGGCAGGAAATGGTGTTCAGAGGGAAAGATAGATCCGCTATGAATGAATGAATGAATGAATGAATGGTGTAGTCGACTCTTTAGACGGTAAAGACACAATGAGGAAACGCCCTTCAGCTCAGAGTCCATGCTGACCAATCCTCACCCCGTACACCAGCACTGTCCTTACACACATTGTGGACAACGTTGACATTTATTGAAGCCGATTCCATGTGTCTTTGGAGTGTGGGAGGAAACCGGAGATCCCGGGAAAAGCCGGCGTGGTCACAGGGAGAACGTACAAACTCTATCCTCCGTAGCCCCCGTAGTCAGGACCAAACCCAGGTCTGTGGTAGAACTAGAGGGCCTGAAGACCTTCACAAGTTCACAAGTTCTACATACATAAATACATACGTAGACAACAGGTGCAGGAGTAGGCCATTCAGCCCTTTGAGCCAGCACCACCATTCAATGTGATCATGGCTGATCATCCACAATCAGTACCCCGTGCCTGCCTTCTCCCCATATCCCTTAATTCCGCTAGCCCCTAGAGCTCTATCTAAGGGGCCTGTCCCACGTAGGTGATTTTTCAGCGGACTACCAGCGACTGTCAAGTTTGCGGCACTCGCCTGAAAATCCGGGAACTGGAACGGCGACTGTCAGAGTGGAACCCACACACGCACACGCGCACACGCACACGCGCGCGCACACACACACACACACATCGCAAATGCGGGGGGCAGGGAAAGCGGGGGCGGGGGGGGGGGAGCGCTGTCTGAAATTCACACGGTGCAAAGCCAAGGTGATACACCGCGATGAACAGGAAGGTTAAGGCAGCTAGCACAGTGTACGGTAAGTCCTTTACAAGGGGGGGTGAAGTGAGAAGGGGGGGGAGGGGGGAGAAAAGGGGGGGAGAAGGAGTGGAGACACTTTTAAGAAGCCAGACAACTTTTAATAAGCCAGAGATACACGGCTGTGAAGTTCGGCGGACATTTAACATTACCGGTCGGTTATCCTTGGTTCTGAAAACTCGTGCTTAAGTTTTTTTCCCCAGTGAGCCAATGAAAATATCCGGTCAGTAAAAGCAATGAACTAAAACTACCTCGACTACCTCAATGACATGGAGACCCCACTACAACTGCGCCTATGACTACAGGATTAGCGATTTTTTCCGTGGCGACCAATCTTTGGTTGCAGAAAAATCTTCAACATGTTGAAAAATTTGTGGCGACCAATACTGATCTTTCCGCCAACACGCGCAGGAAGCGCAAGACAGACACCATTGTGCAGATGACGAGAAGAACTTCTAATCTTGTGTGTGGACTCGACAAGAAGAAGCGTGCAACGTGTGCAATGCACAAGTGTCGCCATGTTTTCACCGACAAAGTTACAGAAGTACCGAGCAGTCCTATCTACTACCTGCCCCCCACATGGCAGCAGTCCCCCTCCAACACCCTCCCCCTCCCATTTAGCCCCTTCCCCCTCCCATCCCTTCCCTTGAGGGTGCAGGTGAGACCCCCATTCCTTCCTCCCATCTCTTGTCCAACATCTGTGGGCGAATCCCTCCAACCTCCTGTCTGCTCCCCAGCCTCCGGGGCCGAGCGGGGTCCAGGCTCGGTGACCACCCTCTCCTGTTGCCGGGATGTGTGCCGCCGTGGCTCGCCGCGACCATCTGCTGCCAGTTTCATCAGCAGGTTTCAACGTGGATCGGTGGCGTTTCGGGTTGGGACCCAACTTCAGACTGAGTCAAAGTTTGAACAAGGGTCCTGCCCCGAAATGTCACCGATCCAAAGCTCTGCCGACTGACTTTATGCTTTAGAAATACGGCGCAGAAACAGGCCCTTCGGCCCACCGACCAGCAACACTCCCCGCATACTAGCACCATCCCACACACTGGGGACAATTCACAATTTCACCAAAGCCAGATTAACCTACAAACCTGCACTTCTTTGGAGTGCGGGAGGAAACCGGAGCACCCGGAGAAAACCCACGCAGGTCACGGGGAGAACGTGCAAACTCCGTACAGACAGCACCCATAGTCAGGATGGAACCTGGGTCTCTAGTGCTGTGAGGCAGCAACTCTACCGCTGCGCCACCGTGACATTCATGTCCGGTAAATTAAATAACAATATCCAGACTTGGTTTGGGAGTAACAGGACTTCTAATAAAGTGGTAGCAAGAAAATCTGATTTGAGACCTGTTTTTTTAATAAATCGTGATATTTTATTATAAATTGAATCAGAATTTTAAAAAAACACACACACACACACACACGAACATATTAAACCCATAGCCGCTGAGCCCGTGGACCAGGAACATTTCACACTTGTTGAATTGCGGGGAAACTGCAGAGATGTTAATTGAACGTGTGGGAAAGATCTGCAGATGCTGGTTTACATGGAAGATAAACACCAAATGCCGGAGTAACTCTGTTGGCCAGGGAGCATCTTTCTGTCTGAAGAAGGGTCTCGACTCAAAACGTCACCTAACCCTTCACTCCATAGATGCTGCCTCACCCGCTGAGTTTCTCCAGCATTTTTGTCTACCAGCATTGCATTTGTTGTCTATCTGTTGTGATAATCGGTTGATAGCGTTGGTGAACAGGAGGATTAGTTGGAGTTTGTGGTGATTGGAACATTGATGAAACAATGCAGAGGGCAGTGTGATGTGGACACAAGGGTGGTGGACATGAGGTGTAACGTCTATAACGGGGCCGGCTAGGGAACGGGACCGATATCCGCAGTGGGTCTTTCCCATTCCATGTCCCATGCCTCTACCTATCTCCACATCACCGTACCCTTATCACCCAACCAAGCCTGGCTTGCAGTCTCATTGCCAACTCATTGAACAAGGGCGTGCCAAGGATGCTGGCCATGGCTGAGGTGTAACTGGTCCATTCACACCTCAGCATAACCGTTCAGGTGGAGCAGAACTGTGGGGAAACATCTTCACGATAAAGTTCTCTCGAGGGTCACATCTAGAGGATCATCATTCTGTTTATAACCACCAACCACTGCCTTCCCTTCAGACACAAGTTGTCCAACCTTCAAGGGCTGCCTTGGGATTTAAAGGGCACAACAGGATATTCAGACATTTCTATTTTTCTATCACCTCATAACCTCCCTGTCCCCCTCCCCTCAGTCTGAGGAAGGGTCCCGACCCAAAACGTCACCCACCCTATCCCTCCAGAGATGCTGCCCGACCGGCAGAGTTACTGCCCCAGCACTATCGTCAGTGTAAACCAGCATCTGTATCTCCTTTCTACACGTCCTCCACTTTCATACAACCCTTCTCACATAACCGACCATGATGTCTACTGACCTGAGCTCTCCCCAACAAGCTTTGCTTACACCCAGCTCCCCATCCTCCCTGCCCACATGCACCCCACAACTACCCACCTCTCCCCCTAGTTCAGTTCAGTTCAGTTTATGGTCACATGTACCAAGGTACAGTGAAAAGCTTTTGTTGTGTGCTAACCAGTCAGCAGAAAGACAATACATGATTACAATCGATCTGTTTACAGTGCACAGATACATGATAAGGAAACAGCATTTAGTGCAAGGTAAAGCCAGCAAAGTCCGATCAAGGATAGTCGAGGGTCACCAAAGAGGTAGATAGTAGTTCAGGACCGCTCTCTGGGTGTGGTAGGATGGTTCAGTTGCCTGATAACAGCTGGGAAGAAACTGTCCCTGAATCTGGAGGTGTGCGTTTTCACACTTCTGTACCTCTTGCCTGATGGGAGAGGGGAGAGGAGGGAGTGGCCGGGGTGCGACTCATCCTCGATTATGCTGCTGGCCTTGCCGAGGCAGCGTGAGGTGTAGATGGAGTCGATGGAAGGGAGGTTGGTTTGTGTGATGGTCTGGGCTGCGTCCACAAGTTGCCATCCCAAGGATTCCCTCTCCCACAGCTCTTTCCACCCCCACCCCCCAAACTATCACTAACGTTACCACACTCTATCACCCATCGCCCACGCCTCCCCACCATCTCTACATCTCACCCCCCCCCCCCCCACTCCATGTTTGAATGGTGGAGTAGATTTGATGGGCCGAATGGCCTAATTCTGATCCCTGCACCCGGTCCCACACCCTTTATTTCCCCCACTGTGCATCGGTTGACCCTTCAACTTACCATTCACGTCATTTGGTGCAATAGTCAAAGCAACAATGCAGGAAACGGCCCGAACCAAATGGCAAATTGGACCACCATTTGTTAGCATCCTGCCATTTGTTAGCATCCTGCGATTTGTATGATTGACTCCGGCAGCTTTGTCTGTAAGAAATAAATGCAGGTAATTCTGAATGAACTCGCTATTATTTACAAATGTTGGTTGAAGAATGGTCTTGCTGAAGCCCAGCTTTGGTCTGGCCTTTATTGAGCCAAATCTCAGGGCAACTCCCTCCATAGCCCATTACGGGCAGCACGGTGACAATAGACAATAGGTGCAGGACTAGGCCATTCGGCCCTTCGAGCCAGCACCGCCATTCAATGTGATCATGGCTGATCATCCCCAATCAGTACCCCGTTCCTGCCTTCTCCCCATATCCCCAAACTCCGCTATATTTAATAGCCCTATCTAGCTCTATCTTGAAAGTATCCAGAGAGCCGGCCTCCACCGCCCTCTGAGGCAGAGAATTCCGCAGACTCGGCGCAGCGGTAGAGTTGCTGCCTTACGGCACTGACAGCGCTGGAGACCCGGGCTCGATCCTGACGACCGGTGCTGTCTGTGCAGAGTTCGTATGTTCTCTCTGTGACGGCTTGGGTTTTAGTCCTACAGCCCACCGAGTCCGCGCCGGCCAGCGATCGCCCGTACACTAGCACTATCTCACACACCAGCGACAATTCACAACTTTACATGAGCCAATTAACGTGCAAACCTGCACATCCCTGGGATGTCTGAGGAAACCGGAGCACACTGAGAAAACCCCACGCAGGTCACGGGAAGAACATACAAAGACTGTACAAACAGCACCCATGGTCAGCATCAAAGCCGGGTCTCTGGCGCTGAAAGGCAGCAACTCTGCTGTGTGCCGCCGTGCTGCCCTAGTGCTCCAGTTTCCTCCCACATTCCAAAAACTTGCAGGATTGTAGGTTAATCGGCTTCCGTAGATTGTCCCGAGTGTGTCGGATAGAACTGGTGTGCGGGTGATCAAAGGGATTCAATAGTACCCAAAGTCAAATTCCATTTCATAAAGACACAAAGACTTACAGATCATACTGAAGGTTTGAGGTTTGGCTTCCACAGTCACGCAAATCACGCTCCAGTCCTTGCACCAGTTCTCCGTTCTTCCCGCTCTCAGTCTGACAGTCATGAAGATCACCTATCAAAAGAAGAGTTTGAAGACTGTGGATTTGGAGAGAAAGGATGGAGCTTCTTTCAGCTGAAACTTTGCTCCCAGGATATTTCAGCTTCCTGAAGAAACATAGAAACATAGAAAATAGATGCAGGAGCTGATCGTCCGCTATCAATAACCCGTGCCTGCCTTCTCCCCATATCCCTTGACTCCACTAGCCCCCAGAGCTCTATCCAACTCCCTCTTAAATCCATCCAGTGATTTGGCCTCCACTGCCCTCTGTGGCAGGGAATTCCATAAATTCACAACTCTCTGGGTAAAAAAGTTTTTTCTCACCTCAGTCTTAAATGACCTCCCCTTTATTCTAAGACTGTGGCCCCTGGTTCCAGACTCACCCAACTGAGTTTTAAAACATACTATCCCCCTCCCGAAGGGCCTAGCTCCACGCTGTATGACCCCCATCTATGACCTACTTATGTAAGCAGTGACAAGTGTGCAAGTGTCAAGGGGTCACGGGGAGAAGGCAGGAAAATGGGGCAGAGAGGGTGAAATAGATCAGCCCCGATTGAATGGCAGAGTAGAATTAGGCCATTCGGCCCGTCAAGTCTACTCCGCCATTCAATCATGGCTGGTCTATCTCTCCCTCCTATCTCTCCCTCCTGTCTATCTCTGCCTTAAAAATATCCACTGACTTGGCCTTCCCAGCCGTCTGTGGCAAAGAATTCCACAGATTCACCACCCTCTGACTAAAGATGGCCTCATTTTGCTCCTACCACTAATGAACTTATGACCCCCTTCTCCAACTCACCGGCTCAGCATCAACTTTTATTCAACATATATATTTCTCTCTAGTACTTAGTGAACATTCTCCAAGGCACTAAGCAAATGCAACTGTTGTTGAACTCACCTTGCATTTTGTGAATTTTGGACCGCAAGTCCCAGTTCAGTTTTTTGATTATCTTATTCTGAGCAGATATCTGTTTAAAAAGACACAAGAATATACTGAAATGTAACAAATATAACTTTGCTTAAAGTATTTCTCTGGATCTTATGTAAGAGTTCAGTTTCTTCCCAGCTGTTATCAGGTAACTGACCCGTCCCACCAACAACTGGAGAGCAGTCCTGAACTACCATCTACCTGATTGGAGACCCTTGGACTATCTTATAATCAGACTTTACTGGCTTTCTCTTGCACTAAACGTTATTCCCTTCTCATGTATCTGTACACTGTGGACGGCTGGATTGTAATCACGTGTTGTCTTCCCGCTGACTGGTTAGCACACAACAAAAGCACGCACTGTGGCAATAAAATCTCAAACTGCAAAGACGTGCAGGTTTGTTGGTGGATTGGCGTGGTATCATTGTAAATTGTCCCGAGTGTGTGTAGGATAGTGTTAGTGTGCGGGGATCGCTGGTGGGTGTGGACTCGGTGTGGCTCCCTCACTACTGCCCAATAGTGTAACGTCCTTCACTAGTGTCCAGTCAACGCCCTTTCCCCGCAGCTCCGCTATCTGCAGCCCCATTCTCCGCAACCTCCCCTCGCAGACCCGCTACCTCTTCCTGCAGGTTTGAGTTTTGGCCCTTAATGTTTTCCAAACTGCGCTCCAATCCTTGCACCAGTTCTCCATGTTTCACACTCGCATTCCGACAGCGCTGAACATCACCTGTCAAAAGAAGAGTTTGAAGATTGTGGATTTGGAGAGAACGGATGGAGCTTCTTTCAGCTGAAACTTTGCTCCCAGGATATTTCAGCTTCCTGATGAGTTTTAAAACATACTATCCCCCTCCCGAAGGGCCTGACTCCACACTGTATGACCCCTTCTATGACCTTCTTATGTCAGCTGTGACAAGTGTGTGGGTGTCAAGGGGTCACGGGCAGAAGGCAGGAGAATGGGGCTGAGAGGGAGAAATAGATCAGCCCCGATTGAAAGGTCATAAGTAGAATTAGGCCATTCTGCCCATCCAGTCTACTCCATCATTCAATCATATAACCATATAACAATTACAGCATGGAAACAGGCCATCTCGGCCCTTCTAGTCCATGCCGAACACTTACTCTCACCTAGTCCCATCTACCTGCACTTAGACCATAACCCTCCAATCCTTTCCCGTCCATATTCCTATCCAATTTATTTTTAAATTATATAATCGAACCTGCCTCCACCACTTCCACAGGAAGATCATTCCACACAGCTACCACTCTCTGAGTAAAGAAGTTCCCCCTCATGTTACCCCTAAACCTTTGTCCCTTAATTCTCAAATCATGTCCTCTTGTTTGAATCTTCCCTACTCTCAATGGAAAAAGCTTATCCACGTCAACTCTGTCTATCCCTCTCATCATTTTAAAGACCTCTATCAAGTCCCCCCTTAACCTTCTGCGATCCAAAGAATAGAAACATAGAAAATAGGTGCAGGAGTAGGCCATTCAGCCCTTCGAGCCTGCACCGCCATTCAATATGATCATGGCTGATCATCCAACTCAGTATCCCGTACCTGTCTTCTCTCCATACCCCCTGATCCCTTTAGCCACAAGGGCCACATCTAACTCCCTCTTAAATATAGCCAATGAACTGGCCTCAACTACCTTCTGTGGCAGAGAATTCCACAGATTCACCACTCTCTGTGTGAAAAATGATCTTCTCATCTCGGTCCTAAAAGACTTCCCCCTTACCCTTAAACTGTGACCCCTTGTTTTGGACTTCCCCAACATCGGGAACAATCTTCCCAATGCATCGAGCCTGTCCAACCCCTTAAGGATTTTGTAAGTCTCTATAAGATCCCCCCTCATTCTTCTAAATCCAGCGAGTACAAGCCAAGTCTATCCAGTCTTTCTTCATATGAAAGTCCTGCCATCCCAGGAATCAGTCTGGTGAACCTTCTCTGTACTCCTTCTATGGCAATAATGTCCTTCCTCAGATTTGGAGACCAAAACTGTACGGAATACTCCAGGTGTGGCCTCACCAAGACCATGTACAACTGCAGTAGAACCTCCCTGCTCCTATACTCAAATCCTTTTGCTATGAATGCTAACATACCATTCGCTTTCTTCACTGCCTGCTGCACCTGCATGCCTACTTTCAATGACTGGTGTACCATGATACCCAGGTCTCGTTGCATCTCCCCTTTTCCTAATCGGCCACCATTCAGATAATAGTCTACTTTCCTGTTTTTGCCACCAAAGTGGATAACCTCACATTTATCCACATTATACTGCATCTGCCATGCATTTTCCCACTCACCCAACCTATCCAAGTCACCTTGCAGCCTCCTAGCATCCTCCTCACAGCTTACACTGCCCCCCAGCTTCATGTCATCCGCAAACCTGGAGATGTTGCATTCAATTCCCTCATCCAGATCATTAATATATATTGTAAATAGCTGGGGTCCCAGCACTGAGCCTTGCGGTACCCCAATAGTCACTGCCTGCCATTGTGAAAACGACCCGTTTACTCCTACTCTTTGCTTCCTGTCTGCCAGCCAGTTCTCTATCCACATCAATACTGAACCCCCAATACCATGTGCTTTAATAAACACCTAACTTGTTCAACCTTTCTCTGTAACTTAGTTGCTGAAACCCAGGCAAGATTCTAGTAAATCTCCTCTGTGCTCTCTCTATTTTGTTGACATCCTTCCTATAATTTGGCAACCAAAATTGTACACCATACTCCTGAATTGGCCTCACCAATGCCTTGTACAATTTTAACATTACATCCCAACTTCGATACTCAATGCTCTGATTTATAAAGGCCAGCATACCAAAAGCTTTCTTTACCACCCTATCTACATGAGATTCCACCTTCAGGGAACTATGCACAGTTATTCCTAGATCCCTCTGTTCAACTGCATTCCTCAATTCGCTACCATTTACCATGTACGTCCTATTTTGATTTGTCCTGCCAAGGTGTAGCACCTCACACTTATCAGCATTAAACTCCATCTGCCATCTTCCAGCCCACTCTTCCAAATGGCCTAAATCTCTCTGTAGACTTTGAAAATCTACTTCATTATCCACAACACCACCTATCTTAGTATCATCTGCATACTTACTTATCCAATTTTCCACCCCATCATCCAGATCATTGATGTACATGACAAACAACAGTGGACCCAACACAGATCCCTGAGGCACCCCACTGGTCACCGGCTTCCAACCTGACAAACAGCCATCCACCATTACTCTCTGGCATCTCCCATTCAGCCACTGTTGAATCCATCTTGATACACCAACAATGGAACCTTCTTAACCAACCTTCCATGGGGAACCTTGTCAAAGGCCTTACTGAAGTCCATATAGACAACATCCACTGCTTTACCCTCATCAATCTCCCTAGTAACCTCTTCAAAAACTTCAAGAAGATTAGTCAGACATCACCTTCCAGGCACAAATCCATGTTGACTGTTCCTAATCAGACCCTGTTTATCCAGGTGCTTATATATATTATCTCTAAGTATCCTTTCCATTAATTTGCCCACCACTGACGTTAAACTAACAGGTCTATAATTGCTAGGTCTACTCTTAGAACCCTTTTTAAACAATGGAACAACATGCACAGTACACCAATCCTCCGGCACCATTCCCGTTTCTAATGACATTTGAAATATTTCTGTCATAGCCCCGGCTATTTCTACACTAACTTCCCTCAATGATTTAGGGAATATCCTGTCAGGACCTGGAGACTTATCCACTTTTATATTTTTCAAAAGTGTCAGTACTTCCTCTTCATTGATCCTCATAGTATCCATAGCTACTCTACTTGTTTCCCTTACCTCACATAATTCAATATCCTTCTCCTTGGTAAATACTGAAGAAAAGAAATTATTCAATATCTCCCCCATCTCTTTTGGCTCTGCAGATAGCTGTCCACTCTGACTCTCTAATGGACCAATGTTATCCCTCGTTATCTTTTTGCTATTAATATAGCTACAAAGGTCCAACAGAGGTTCACCTGCACCTCCTCCAACCTCATCTACTGCATCCGCTGCTCCAGATGCCAGCTGATCTACATCGGTGAGACCAAGCGGAGGTTTGGCGATCGTTTCGCCGAACACCTCCGCTCGGTCCCCAATAACCAACCCAACCTCCTGGTGGCTCAGCACTTCAACACCCCCTCCCATTCCGTATCCGACCTCTCGGTCCTGGGCCTCCTCCACGGCCAGAGTGAGCAACACCGCAAGTTGGAGGAACAGCACCTCATATTCCGCTTGGGGAGTCTGCATCCTCTGGGCTTAAACATTGAATTTTCACAATTCTGTTAACCCGTGCTGCCTCCTCCCCTTCCCACCTCTCCCTCAGCCCTGGGGCCCTGGCATTCCTTCTCTCTCTATGTCTCTCCCACCCAAGTCGCACTAGCTTCTCATTTTCACACTACAAACAGCTTACAATGGCCTGTTTCCTTTATCATCGATACTTTTTTGCATATCTTTCATTCATTGTTCTTTATCTCTCCACATCACCGACTATATCTCTCGTTTCCCTGATCCCTAACCAATCTGAAGAAGGGTCTCGACCCGAAACGTTGCCTATCTCCTTCACTCCTTAGATGCTGCTGCACCCGCTGAGTTTCTCCAGCCTTTTGTGTACCCAGGGACATAAAGATTCTGTACTCTTACAATTTCCCCTTTAAATGTCCTCCATTTCTCTTCTACATCCTTCCCATAAAACAAAATGTCCCAATTCACTCCTTTTATATCCTTTCGCATCTCCTCAAATTTAGCCTTTCTCCAATCAAAAATCTCAACCCTAGGTCCAGTTCTGACTCTCTCCATAATTATATTGAAACTAATGGTATTGTGATCACTGGTCCCGAAGTGCTCACCAACGCATACCTCCGTCACCTGTCCCGTCTCATTTCCTAACAGGAGGTCCAGCACTGCCCCATCTCTAGTAGGTACTTCTATGTATTGCTGCAAAAAACTATCCTGCACACATTTTACAAACTCCAAACCATCCAGCCCTTTTACAGAATGTGTTTCCCAGTCTATGTGTGGAAAATTGAAATCTCCCACAATCACTACCTTGTGCTTACTACTAATATCTCTATCTCCTTACATATTTGCTCTTCCAATTCTCGTTCCCCATTTGGCGGTCTATAATACACCCCTATAAGTGTTGCTACACCGTTCCCACTTTTCAGTTCCACCCAAATAGCCTCCCTAGATGAGCCCTCCAATCTATCCTGCCAAAGCACTGCTGTAATATCTTCCCTGACTAGCAATGCAACACCTCCACCTCTTGCCCCTCCAATTCTATCACACCTGAAGCAACAAAATCCTGGAATATTTAGTTTCCAATCACAACCATCCTGCAACCATGTTTCACTGATTGCCACAACATCAAACTTCCAGGTGTCTATCCAGACTCTAAGCTCATCCACCTTTCTTACAATGCTCCTAGCATTAAAATATGCACATTTAAGGAATCCACCTTCTCTTATTCTCTGTTTATTATCTTTTTCTTCTTTCTCCCCAACATGGTGGGTCTGGGTGCTTCCCTTCTCTGCCTCCTGCCTCACACACTGTCTACTAGCTTTCTCTATTTGAGTCCCTCCCCCCGTCCGTTCTAGTTTAAAGTCCCCCCAGTAGCCTTTGCAAATTTCCCCGCCAGGATATTGGTCCCCCTCGGGTTCAAGTGCAACCCGTCCTTTTTGTACAGGTCACTCCTTCCCCAAAAGAGGTCCCAATGATCCAGAAACTTGAATCTCTGCCCTCTGCACCAATCCTTCAGCCACGCATTTATCCTCCACTTCGCTCCATTCCTACTCTCACTGTCGCGTGGCACAGGCAGTAATCCTGAGATTGTTACCTTTTTGGTCCTTCTCCTTAACTCTCTTCCTAACTCCCTAAATTCTCCTTTCAGGACCTCTTCTCTTTTTCTACCTATGTCATTGGTACCTATATGTACCACGACCTTAGGTTCCTCTCCCTCCCATTTCAGTAGGTATGTTACAAAACTTACCTTGAGCAGCGCAGCAGTTCTGCCGCTCCCCGTGCGCGCGATTTTAGTGCCTTTCAGAGGGGGGCGGGCTTAAAGTGCCGTTTTTCCACAGGCAGGGAAAATCGATCAATGTCGTGCGATTTCGTTGCGGAAGGAAAATCGCTCCGACATTTCATGAATGAAGGTATTTTTAAATTACTCTAAATTATTTATTAACTAGAGTAATTTAAAAATCACCTTCAAAAGCCGTGAGCGCCGACAACGGGAAGGATTTTGCGTAGGGGAGAAAAAAGGTAAATAGTTTATTTTTTTATTAAAAGTTGGTTTTTCTGGAGGCTTTAATAATATTTTCATGTTGCGAAATGGGGTCCAAAAAAATGTATGAACAAACAGTATTTTTCCTCCCGACTTCACCGCTAACCGCAACATTCTAATCCACCGCATTCCACTAAAACCCACTTGCAAGTTGATTTAAATGGCCATTAATTTACAGGCATAAAACACTAAATTCCTTCCATTTGGCCCAGAAATTAATGAAAATGAGATTTTTAAATTATGTTATATTGTGGATTATTGTGTGAATGTTATTTGGACACTTAGCCAATTTTTAAAAAGTTTATATTTTCTTAAGAAATGGATAGATGTTTATTGAATTTGAATTTTGTAATTAGCTACAATTAGATAACTAACTAATTATATGCTTTAATTTCAGGTCATCCAAGTAAGATTGTTTCATATTTGTTTCAGAATGCTTCAGTCTATAATAACTGAAAATTTCATTGAGTTCTCTTAATTTTTAAGAAAGTTATGGGCTTTTAACTGTTCCAGATCACAGCTTTTGAGTTAAGTCAATTGAAAGGCAATGGGGAACAAGATGCTAATTTCCGAGTATGAAAATGGCCATAACTTTCTTAATACTGAAGATATGAAAGTGAATTAAGTGTCAAATTAAACTTCTTTTTATGCTTCATCTGATGGGATAAATTGCAGACTTGATTTTTAAAATCTCAAAAATTTGTAACATTGCTAAGTTCAGGGTATCTTGGACACGTTCAGACACATCCGAGACCCTGGCACCAGGGAGGCAAACTACCATCCGGGTCTCCGGACTGCGTCCACAGAATCGCCAATCTAACCCCCTAACTATAGATTCCCCTATTACTAATGCCCTCCACTTCTTTTCCCTACCCTTCTGAGCAACAGGGCCGATCTCTGTGCTGGAGGCCCGGCCACTATCGCTACCCCTAGGTAAGCTGTCTCCCCCAACAGTACTCAAACAGGAGTACTTATTGCCAAGATGTACAGCCACTGGGGTACTCTCTAGTCCATGCCTCTGCCCCTTGCCCCTCATAACCGTAACCCACTTGTCTGCCTCCCGTGGTCTTGGAGGTACCACCTCGCTGTAATTCCTCTCTATGACCTCCTCATTCTCCCTGACCAGACAGTGGTCATCGAGCTGCTGCTCCAGGTTCCTAATACGGTCCCTCAGGAGCCCCATCTCGACACACCTGGCGCAGATGTGGATGTCTGGAGGGCTACAAGACTGCATAACCTCCCACATCTGACATCCAGAACAGTAAGCTGCCCAGGCACTCATTCTCCCCTCTTACCAAGGATACAATACAAAGTGCTGGAAGGAATCAGCAGGGATCTGACTCCCAAACAGCTGCTTCCTCTAGTCCGCCTCCACCAATCAGCGGCTTCTTCAAGCCCACTTGTTTTGAAATGTGGAACGTTACAGATTGGGTCCTCCCGCTCCTGGGCCTCTGTGGACAAAGGCCCGCGCTCCGTTTTTAAACTGCTCCTCCCGCTCCAACTGCTCCTGGGCCTCTGATCATGGCTGTTCTATCTATCTATCTGATCTGATCTATCATGGCTGATCTATCTCTCCCTCCTAACCCCATTCTCCTGCCTTCTCCCCATAACATCTGACACCCGTACTGATCAAGAATCTATCTATCTATCTCTGCCTTAAAAATATCCACTGACTTGGCCTCCGCAGCCGTCTGTGGCAAATAATTCCACAGATTCACCACCCTCTGACTAAAGATGGCCTCATTTTGCTCCTATCACTAATTAACATGACCCCCTTCTCCGACTCACCGGCTCAGCATCAACTTTTATTCAACATATATATTTCTCTCTAGTACTTAGGGAACATTCTCCAAGGCGCTATGCAAATGCAATTGTTGTTGAACTGACATAGAAACATAGAAAATAGGTGCAGGAGTAGGCCATTCGGCCCTTCGAGCCTGCACCGCCATTCAATATGATCATGGCTGATCATCCAACTCAGTATCCTGTACCTGCCTTCTCTCCATACCTCCTGATCCCTTTAGCCACAAGGTCCACATCTAACTCCCTCTAAAATATAGCCAATGAATTGGCCTCAACTACCTTCGGTGGCAGAGAATGCCACAGATTCACCACTCTCTGTGTGAAAAATGATTTTCACATCTCGTTCTGAAAAGACTTCCCCCTTATCCTTAAACTGTGACCCCTAGTTTTGGACTTCCTCAACATCGGGAACAATATTCCTGCATCTAGCCTGTCCAACCCCTTAAGAATTTTGTACGTTTCTATAAGATCCCCCCTCAGTCTTCTAAATTCTAGCGTATACAAGCTGAGTCTATCCAGTCTTTCTTCATATGAAAGTCCTGACATCCCAGGAATCAGTCTGGTGAACCTTCTCTGTACTCCCTCTATGGCAAGAATGTCTTTCCTCAGATTAGGAGACCAAAACTGTACGGAATACTCCAGGTGTGGCCTCACCAAGGCCCTGTAGAACTGCAGTGGAACCTCCATGCTCTTATACGCAAATCCTTTTGCTATGAATGCTAACATACCATTCGCTTTCTTCACTGCCTGCTGCACCTGCATGCCTACTTTCAATGACTGGTGTACCATGACACCCATGTCTCGTTGCATCTCCCCTTTTTCTAATCGGCTACCATTCAGATAATAGTCTACTTTCCAATTTTTGCCACCAAAGTGGATAACCTCACATTTATCCACATTATACTGCATCTGCCATGCATTTGCCCACTCACCCAACCTATCCAAGTCACCTTGCAGCCTCCTAGCATCCTCCTCACAGCTAACACTGCCCCCAGCTTTGTGTCATTCGTAAACTTGGAGATGATGCATTCAATTCCCTCGTCCAAATCATTAATATACATTGTAAATAGCTGGGGTCCCAGCACTGAGCCTTGCGGTACCCCACTAGTCACTGCCTGCATTTCTGAAAAGGACCCGTTTACTCCTACTCTTTGCTTCCTGTCTGCCAGCCAGTTCTCTATCCACATCAATACTGAACCCCCAATACTGTGTGCTTTAAGTTTGTATACTAATCTCTTATGTGGGACCTTGTCGAAAGCCTTCTGAAAGTCCATATATAACACATCCACTGGTTCTCCCTTATCCACTCTACTAGTTACAGCCTCGAAAAATTCTATAAGATTTGTCAGACATGATTTACCTTTCATAAATCCATGCTGACTTTGTCCAATGATTTCACCACTTTCCAAATGTGCTGCTTTCCCATCTTTAATAACGGACTCTAGCATTTTCCCCACTACCGATGTTAGACCAACTGGTCTGTAATTCCCCGTTTTTTCTCTCCCTCCCTTTTTAAAAGGTGGGGTTACATTAGCCACCCTCCAATCCTCAGGAACTACTCCAGAATCTAAAGAGTTTTGAAAAATTATCACTAATGCATCCACTATTTCTGGGGCTACTTCCTTAAGTACTCTGGGATACAACACATCTGGCCCTGGGGATTTATCGGCTTTTAATCCATTCAATGTACCTAACACCACTTCCTGGCTAACCTGGATTTCACTCAGTTCCTCCATCCCATTTGACCCCCGGTCCCCAGCTATTTCCGGCAGATTATTTATGTCTTCCTTAGTGAAGACAGAACCAAAGTAGTTATTCAATTGGTCTGCCATGTCCTTGTTCCCCATGATCAATTCACCAGTTTCTGACTGCAAGGGACCTACATTTGTTTTAACTAACCTTTTTCTCTTCACATATGTATAAAAACATTTGCAGTCAGTGATAGCATGTTCCCTGACAGTTTTCTTTCGTAATCTATTTTCCCTTTCCTAATTAAGCCCTTTGTCTTCCTCTGCTGGACTCTGAATTTCTCCCAGTCCTCTGGTAGGCTGCTTTTTCTGGCTAATTTGTATGCTTCATCTTTTGTTTTGATACTATCCCTGATTTCCCTTGTTAGCTACGGATGCACTACCTTCCCCGATTTATTATTTTGCCAAATTGGGATGAACAATTGTTGTAGTTCATCCATGCAGTCTTTAAATGCCTTCCATTGCCTACCCACCATCAACCCTTTAAGAATCACTTGCCAGTCTATCTTGGCCACGCACAACAAGATTGCTAACTAACCCTTCCTCATTACTCAATACCCAGTCTAGAATAGCCTGCTCTCTCGTTGGTTCCTCTACATGTTGGGTTAGAAAACTATCCCCCATACATTCCAAGAAATCCTCTTCCTCAGCACCCCTGCCAATTTGATTCACCCAATCTATACGTAGATTGAAGTCACCCATTATAACTGTTTTACCTTTGTTGCACGCATTTCTAATTTCCTGTTTGATACCATCCCCAACTCCACTACTACTGTTAGGTGGCCTGTACACAACTCCCACTAGCGTTTTCTGCCCCTTAGCTCTACCCATATTGATTGCACATCCTCCAAGCTAATGTCCTTCCTTTCTATTGCGTTAATCTCCTCTCTAACCAGCAACACTACCCCACCTCCTTTACCTTTCTGTCTATCCCTCCTGAATATTGAATATCCCTGGATGTTCAGCTCCCAGCCTTGGTCACCCTGGAGCCATGTCTCCGTCATCCCAACTATATCATAATCATTAATAACTATCTGCACATTCAACTCATCCACCTTATTACAAATGCTCCTTGCATTGAGACACAAAGCCTTCAGGCTTGTTTTTACAACACTCTTACTCCTTATACAATTATGTTGAAAAGTGGCCCTTTTTGATTTTTGCCCTGGTTTTGTCTGCCTGCCACTTTTACTTTTCACCTTGCTCCCTGTTGCTTCTACCCTCATTTTACACCATATAACCATATAACAATTACAGCACGGAAACAGGCCATCTCGGCCCTTCAAGTCCGTGCCGAACAACTTTTTTCCCTTAGTCCCACCTGCCTGCACTCATACCATAACCCTCCATACCCTTCTCATCCATATGCCTATCCAATTTATTTTTAAATGATACCAACGAACCTGCCGCCACCACTTCCACTGGAAGCTCATTCCACACCGCTACCACTCTCTGAGTAAAGAAGTTCCCCCTCATGTTACCCCTAAACCTCTGTCCCTTAATTCTAAAGTCATGTCCTCTTGTTTGAATCTTCCCTACTCTCAAAGGGAAAAGCTTGTCCACATTAACTCTGTCTATCCCTCTCATCATTTTAAAGACCTCTATCAAGTCCCCCCTTAACCTTCTGCGCTCCAGAGAATAAAGACCTAACTTATTCAACCTATCTCTGTAACTTAGCTGTTGAAACCCAGGCAACATTCTAGTAAATCTCCTCTGTACCCTCTCTATTTTGTTGACATCCTTCCTATAATTGGGCGACCAAAATTGTACACCATACTCCAGATTTGGTCTCACCAACGCCTTGTACAATTTTAACATTACATCCCAGCTTCTATACTTAATGCTCTGATTTATAAAGGCTAGCATACCAAAAGCTTTCTTTACCACCCTATCTATATGAGATTCCACCTTCAAGGAACTATGCACGGTTATTCCCAGATCCCTCTGTTCAACTGTATTCTTCAATTCCCTACCGTTTACCATGTACGTCCTATTTTGATTTGTCCTGCCAAGGTGTAGCACCTCACATTTATCAGCATTAAACTCCATCTGCCATCTTTCAGCCCATTTTTCCAACTGGCCTAAATCACTCTGTAGACTTTGGAAATCCTCTTCATTATCCACAACACCCCCTATCTTGGTATCATCTGCATACTTACTAATCCAATTTACCACCCCTTCATCCAGATCATTGATGTACATGACAAACAACAAAGGACCCAACACAGATCCCTGAGGCACCCCACTAGTCACCTGCCTCCAACCCGACAAACAGCCACCTGCCTCTCTGCTCTTGTACCCATCCCCCTGCCACATTCGTTTAAATCCTCCCCGACAGCACTAGCAAACACTCCCCCAATGACATTGGTTCCATTCCAGCCCAGGTGCAGACCGTCCTGTTTGTACTGGTCCCACCTCCCCCAGAACTGGTTCCAATGCCCGAGAAATGTGAATCCCAACCCCTTGCATCATTTTTCAAGCCACGCATTCATCTGCAATATCCTCCTATTTCTACTCTGACTAGCACGTGGCACTGGTAGTAATCCAGAGATTATTACCTTTGAGGTCCTACTTTTAAGTTTATCTCCTAGCTCCCTAAATTTGCCTTGTAGGACCTCATCCCGTTTTTTATCTACATCGTTGGTGCCAATGTGCACCATGACATCTGGCTGTTCACCCTCCCCCAACAGAATGTTCTGCAGCCATTCAGTGACATCCTTGACCCTTGCACCAGGGAGGTAACATACCATCCTGGAGTCTCGTTTGCAGCCGCAGAAACGCCTATCTATTCCCCTGACAATTGACTCCCCTATTACTATTGCCCTCCCACTCTTTTTCCTCCCCTCCTGTGCCGCAGAGCCACCCATGGTGCCATGAACTTGGCTGCTGCTGCCTTCCCCTGATAAGCCATCTCCCCCAACAGTATCCAAAATGGTATATCTGTTTAGGTGGGAGATGACCCCAGGGGACTCCTGCACTACCTGCCTACTGCTACGCTGGCTAATCGTGGATGCTCCAGTATGAATCCAACCGCAGCTCCAATTGTTCAATGCGGTCTGCCAGGAGCTGCAGCTGGACACACTTCCTGCAATCGTAGTCACCAGGGACACCGACCATATCCCTGATCTCCCACATGTTGCAGGATGAGCAAACCATGGGGCCGATCTCAACTGACATGGCTTGTAAATTAAAATCAACTCACTCACATTATAAAAATCTTAATCCTTTAAACGGACCTTTACTAAAAAGCACTGACCTTGCATGTTGTCAATTTTGGGCTGCAAGGCCCGGTTCTGATCTTGCAGTTTTTTGATCACCTCATTCTGAGCAGATATCTGTTTAAAAAGTCACAAGAAAATACTGAAATGTAAAAATATTACTTTGCTTAAAGTATTTCTCTGGATCCTATGTAAGAGTTCAGTTTCTTCCCAGCTGTTATCAGGTAACTGACCCGTCCCACCAACAACTGGAGAGCAGTCCTGAACTACCATCTACCTCATTGGAGACCCTTGGACTACCTTATAATCAGACTTTACTGGCTTTCTCTTGCACTAAACGTTATTCCCTTCTCATGTATCTGTACACTGTGGACGGCTGGATTGTAATCACGTGTTGTCTTCCCGCTGAGTGGTTAGCACACAACAAAAGCTTTTCACCAAAGATTATAGAGGAGCTATAATCTTTGCTTTTCACTGTGGCAACAAAAACATCAAACCCCAAAGACGTGCAGGATTAACCATATAACAATTACAGCACGGAAACAGGCCCTCTCGGCCCTTCCAGTCCGTGCCGACCATTTATTTTCCCCTAGTCCCATCTACCTGCACTCAGACCATACCCCTCCATTCCCTTCCCGTCCATATACCTATCCACTGTTGGTTGATTGTGGGTGGATTGGCGTGGTATCATTGTAAATTGTCCCTAGTGTGTGTGGGATAGTGTTAGTGTGCGGGGATCGCTGGTGGGTGCGGACTCGGTGTGGCTCCCTGACTACTGTGTCCATTAGTGTAGATCCATCGCCGCCTTTCCCCCGCAACCCCGCTACCTGCTCCTGTCGCTTGGCCGCCTCATCCCGCAGTTTGGCCGCCTCCACCCGCAGGTTCTCCAGCTCCCCGGACCCGGGCTGGAGGTGCTGCTGCTCGCCCCGAACAAGGACGTAGAGGAACAGGAGGCAGAGGCCCAGGATGGCCATCAGCGACCGCGGTCCCTGGACCAGGCGAGCGATCCGAACTGTCCGCATTCCTCTAGCCGCCGGCTGCATCCTTCAGCAACAGACCAGGTGCTGAGCCGCTGGAGTTTGGAGGCGGTCCGCATCTCCTCACTTGTTCTGAGCCCTGACTTCCTCCTTGACTTGGCGCCCGGAGTTCGCCTCCGCTGACAGATTAAATATGCAGGAAGGAACTGCAGATGCTGGTTTAAACAGAAGATAGACACAAAGTGCTGGAGTAACTCAGCGGGACAGGCAGCAGCATCCCTGGAGAGAGGGAACGGGTGACGTTTCGGGTCGAGACCCAGCTTCTCACCCATTCCTTCTCTCCAGAGATGCCGAGTTACTCCAGCTTTTTGTGTCTGTCTTTGTCTATGAGGAGAGTCGAGGACTTGAGGTCGCAGCCTCGAAATAAAAGGATGTTCTTTTAGGAAGGAGATGAGAAGGAATATCTTTAGTCAGACGGCTCGATTGTAATCATGTACAGTCTTTACACTGACTGGTTAACACGCAATTCTGAATAGTAGGGTAGACTCAATGGGCTGAATGGCCTACATTCACCCTATGACTAATACAATGAGGAAGGGGTTAGTAGCACAACATGTTTTGCTGTGTGGCTCCATCAGCTCTTGCCCGCATGTGGTTTACAACGGGAACCAAAACAGTTCAGTCTGAAATGAAACCGAAACCAAAGACACAGAGCCAGACGTTGACGAAATCTAGCCGCAGGTCCTATCAACACTGAGCTACTGACTGGGGAGAGGGGTGGGGGTAGAGCAGGTGTCTGCCATGCTTCCTGCAGCCCACCTTGAAGACGCTGGAGGCATTAGCTCTCTTCACCCTCCTCCCTGCTCCTCCTCTCCCATCCCCTGCCCACAGACAAGCCTTCACAAGATCATAAGTGATAGCAGTAGAATTAGGCCATTCGGCCCATCAAGTCTACTCCACCATTCAATCATGGCTGATCTATCTCTCCCTCCTAACCCCATTCTCCTGTCTTCTCCCCGAGCTTCTTTCAGCTACAACTTTGTCCCATGGATATCTCAGCTTAGTGATGAGTTTTAAAACATACTATCCCCGTACTGAAGGGCCTGCCTTCATGCTGCATGAGCCCATCTATGACTTTCTTGTGTCCAGGTGTGACAAGTGTGCTGGTGTCAAGAGGTTACAGGGAGAAGGCAGGAGAGTAGGGTTGAGAGGGAGAGATAGATCAGCCACGATTGAATGGCGGAGTACCTATTCTTAAACTGTGGCCCCTGGTTCTGGACTCCCCCAACATCAATGTGAGATATAGTTTGTGCTCACAATCACTACTCAGAGACTAAAGCGTGGAAACAAGAGATGCTTTTTATTTGCGAGTCTGCAGAATCGGGTGCCTCTCCAAGTTGAGACACCCCAATGTCAGAAAAGTAAAGCCCCTTTATACACACAATTCTGCTGGCATAACCTCCCCTTCTGGCTCTCCCCAATCAGAGCACTGAGGTGCACAGTCTATAGGTACGTCCCCCAGTACCTCCCACATCATACATAGCATGTTCATGGTAATGAGCAATTTCTCGACTAGGGGTGTGTAAGTAATATTCATTTATATCATTAAGCATGCCCAGTTGCAATTGACCTGGCCTAGTTTTCTCACCTCTAACTGACCTGTCTCAGTTTTTTTATATCTGAACTAAAGCTAGTCTCTACTGACAAGGGTCCCATTCATCCCTAGTCTCTACTGACAAGGGTCCCATCCATCACCCTCCTTCTACCGCTATACTATGCCATCCATCCTCACTCAAGGACAGTTCTGATAACCTCATTCCGAGCTGTGTCAGCATCCTCTCCCTGGACTCTATTGGTTAGAATCCTGTTTACAAGTTAGAATCCTCTCCTGAATCCTTACAATAGTGGGGTTTAATCACTTTATCCCTCACATCGGGAACATGTTTCCTGCCTCTAGTGTGCCCAATCCCTTAACAATCTCATATGTTTCAATAAGATCCCCTCTCATCCTTCTAAACTCCAGAGTGTACAAGCCCAGCTGCTCCATTCTCTCAGCATATGACGGTCCCGCCATCCTGGGAATTAACCTTGTAAACCTACGCTGCACTCCCTCAATAGCAAGAATGTCCTTCCTCAAATTAGGGGACCAAAACTGCACACAATACTCCAGGTGTGGTCTCACTAGGACTCTGTACAACTGCAGAAGGACCTCCTTGCTCCTATATTCGATTCCTCTTGTTATAAAGACCAACATGCCATTCGCTTTCTTCACTGAGTAAACTGCATAAGGGCCAGAACTGATGGTGACACACAGCCAGTCTGCAAAACGTGGTGTGCTACTAACTCCTTCCTCATTTTATTAGTCATTGGGGTAAATGTAGGCCATTGAGGAGGTGCGGGGTCCAATTGGGAATAATTTTGGTCAGCCCCAGGTTCCCAGCCAATGCATAGAAATATAAATAAAGTCTACTATAGACTATAGGGGGAGGGGGAGGGGGAAAGGAGAGGGGTATGGGGGAGGGGGGGGGTGTTTGTGTGGGAGGGAAGGAGAAAACGGAGGGAGAGAAGGGAGGAAGGACAGAAGGGAGGGAGGGAAGTAGAGAAAGGATGCAGGGAAGGAGAGAAAGAAGGGATGGAGCGAATGAGAGAAGGAAAAAGTGAGGAAGGAGGGAGGGAAGGAGAGAAGGGAGGGAGAGGGCCGGCGGCAGGAGCGAATGCCGGGGTCTGGGCGGACGGGTGTGAGCTGAGGCCGATGTTTGTAAACGTTGCTCCAACCCCCGGTCCGGCCCGGCCCTCCCTGTATAGTTCACCGCGTCTCCCCGGGTAGAGAGAGAGTGGTGGAGCCGGGGCTGTGTGCGTGAAGCACGGCGACTGGAGGGGCGGGAACGCTGCCGTGAGCGAACGACCCACCTCCCCCTTCTCCTTTCCCCCTCACACACCCCTCCCCGTCTACCCCTCTCTCCCCCTCCACCCCTCTACTCTCTCTCCGCCCCTCTCTCCCCCTCCACCCCTCTACTCTCTCTCCGCCCCTCTCTCCCCCTCCACCCCTCTACTCTCTCTCCGCCCCTCTCCCCTCCACCCTCTACCCGAGCCGAGAGTAGATTACTCTGGCACGGGGCCCAATTGGGAGCAATCTGTCCAATCGGCTTAAGGCCGGCCCTGGCCGCTGAATGGCAGATTTACACCGCTACACGCTGACCTGAGTGGACATGCCAACACCTTGGCACATTCCCTGATTCTGACCAACATCTGTCGTGACTGCAATTCATGGGTCTTGACACTTCGGATAATGTACTATATATGACACACATCTGGCCATGCCCTCAAGCATTAGCCCATCATCGAGCAAGGAATAGTAAGCACAGGGAAAGGCCCTTCGGCCCACGATGTCTGTGCCAACCACGATACCAATCTAAACTGCACGTGATCCACAGCCCACGGTTCCCTGCTTGTTCGTGCGTTGATCTAAATGTCGATGACACATTGCTATCTCACCCCTTCTGCAGGTGCCACCGCCAGTCACATCTTCTCGCCACAACCGGGCTCCTAGGTTCACTCATCCCTCCCCATGAATCTTCCCTCTACTCCCCTTTGCAAGGACTTTCCCCTGCAACTATAGGAGGGGCAACACCCGTCCCGACACCTCCTCCTTCACATCCATCCAGTGACCAAAACCCCCCTTGCAGATTCACCTGCACCTCCTCCACTCTTGTCCATTGCAATCCGAGATGCCGATCGGTCACTTCCCCCCACAGAGGCTGCCTGAGCCACTGAGATCCTCCAGAGCTGTTCTTTGTCGTCGACATTCCAGCATCGCAGTCTCTGTGCCTCCACCTTATTGCCAGGTAAACCTCCTTTAAATTTTGCCCCCCTAACCATAAAGCTACGCTCTCTCCTATTTGATATTTCTGCCCTGGGAAAAAGACTCTGACTGTCTATCCTATCTATGTCTCAAACATTTTATACACTGCTCTCAAGTCTCCCCTCAGCCTCTGATATTCCAGAGAAAACTATTCAAGTCTGTCCAACCTCTCCTATACCCAATACTTTCTCATCTAGGCTCAAACCAAGGTAGAAACAAATGCTGGAGAAACTCAGCGGGTGAGGCAGCATCTATGGTGAAGGAATAGGTGACGTTTTGGGTTGAGACCCTTCTTCAGACTGATGTAAGGATGGGGGAGGGGGGAGAAGAAAGGAAGAGGCGGAGGCTGTGGGAGAGCTGGGGAGGGGAGGGGAAGGAGGGAGAAAGCAAGGACTACCTGAAATTGGAGAAGTCAATGTTCATACCGCTAGGGTGTAAACTACCCAAGCGAAATATGAGGTGCTGCTCCTCTAATTTGCGGTGGGACTCACTGGCCACGGGGGAGGCCCAGGACAGAAAGATTGGATTCAGAATGGGAGGGGGAGTTGAAGTGCTGAGCCACCGGGAGATCAGGTTGGTTATTGTGGACCGAGCGGAGGTGTTGGGCGAAGCGATCGCCAAGCCTGCGTTTGGTCTCACCGATGTCGAGCAGCTGACACCTCGAGCAGCGGATGCAATGGATCAGGTTGGAGGAGGTGCAGGTGAACCTCTGCCTCTGCTGGAAAGACTGCTTGGGTCCTTGGATGGAGTCGAGGGGGAGGTCAAGCGAAAAGGTAAAGGAGGGACTCCTCTGCAAAACCCACACATCCTTCCTGTAATGGGGGCAGCCAGCGCAGCGTAGAGTTGCTGCCTTACCGTGCCAGGGACCCTGGTTCCATCCCGACCACGGGTGGTGTCTGTACGGGGTTTGAATGTTCTCCCCGTGATCACATGGGGTTTCTCCAGGAGCTCCAGTTTCCTCCCACACCCCAAAGACGTACCGGTTTGTAGGCTTCTTGGCTTCGGCTGTAAATTGTCTAGTGCTAAGTGTAAGTGCTAGTGTATGGGGATTGCTGTTCGCTGCGGGCTCGGCAGGCCAAACAATACTGCGCTGTATCTCTAAACTGCACAAAATACTCCAAATGCGAGTTTGATGCAGCTGTTTTTTATGTTTTCGTGTTTGTCTGCGTCTATATGCCTGCAATGCTGCCGCAAGCAATATCTTCATTGTATCTGTCACCATACTTGTGCAGATGACAATACATTTGAACTTAACTTGATGACTTCCCAACTTTTATACTCTGCCTGTCAATTGATGAAGGGAAGCATGCCAGGTGCCTTCTCCACGTGTGGCCACTTTGAGCGGGCTATACACTGGCACTCCCATGTACATCAATGATCCTGCCATTTACTGACACATTCCTCTTACATTTCCCCACATTTCCAGCTGAGATATATCCTGAATCCTTTGCCGATTGTCCTCACTATCCACAACTCCACCAAGTTTTATGTTTGCAAACTTACTAATCAGCTCAGCTACATTTTAGTCCAATTGATGTGGATATATCACAAACCACAGAGATCCCAGAATGAACCTTGTGGAACTCCACTGGCCAAAGACCTCAAGCCAGAACATCTCCTTTCCACTGCTACCCTCTGTCCTCTGTGACAAAGCATATTTTGTTTCCAATTTACCAATTCACCGTGGATCCTATGTGCCTGATTTTTGTGGATCAACCTACCATGAAGGACCTCATCAAATGCTCTGCTGATGTCCGTGTAGACAACATCCACTGCTCCAACCTCGTTGACCATCATTGTCCTGGTGGGGGATGGAGATGCAATGGGTCTGGATGTCCACGGCAACAATGAGGTAATGGGGGCTTGAAGCTGAAACATAGTGAAGAGCTGCAGGATCGTGAGGTGTCTCAGATGTAGATCGGAGGGGACTGGGGATAGGATGGGTTCAAGGTATTTGGAGATGACTTTAGTGGGGCAGGAGCACACACAATGGGTCTGCCAGAGCAGTATTCTGTGTGGACTTTGGGGAGGAGGCAGAAGGGGGCGGTGCGGTGCGGGGCTGGGGAACAATAAGGTTGGAAGCTGCGGAGGGCAGATTGCCAGAGGTAACAGTCTGGGAGATGAGGCCTGGTGTTCATCTGTGGGGTCATGGTCAAGGGGTAAGTGTGAGGGGATGTCCAAGAGCTGGACGCACAGTAGAGTCATGCCGGACCTTGGCTGCGGGCTTAACAACAAGGTTGGGCTTGTGGCTGAGTGAGTGGAGGGGTTTGTGGTCAGAGGGGGTGAGATTGGAGTGGGTATGGGGGGTGGAAAGGTCAAGATGCCAACATGTCAGATGTGGACTTCCCCAGTAACAACTGTTCCAATCTAGTCTCCTCAGACTCTGCCTCACGCTGTGGCAATCAGCCTTTGCCCACTTTAACACTTTCCCCGAGCATTATCCTTATCCACGACTCTCAGTAAATCAACTCTTTCCTAAATGCTTCCCCACTGAAACGCCGATACCTGGCTAGGCTCGGCTCCAACACAAGGTGTGATACGACCCACCCCTGCCCTGGTTGGACCACCTACACATCTTGTCAAGAAACCCTCCTGGATGCACTGAACAAATGCTGCCCCACCTGAATCTGTGGCCTTTAACACATCCAGCCTGCACTGCTAGGGAGCAAAATGACGAAGATGTCGGTGGATGGTCCACTGGTGTCCTGGATCTTCATCTACCTGACTGAACGACCACAATATGTCACGCTGCAGAACTGTGTCTTGGACACGGTGGTGAGTAACACAGGGGCCCCACAGGGGACGGCCCTCTCTCACTTCCTGTTCACCATCTACACCTCGAACTTCAGATATAACTCGGATCCTGCCACCTGCAGAGGTTTTGCAGATGATTCTGCAGTTGTGAGCTGCATCAGTGAGGGGAGGGAAGCTGAATACAGAGGTGTGGTCAACGACTTTGTTGAGTGGTGTGGGCTGACTCACCTGCAGCTCAACACCAACAAGACTAAGGAGTTGGTGGTGGACTTTAGGAGGAGAGGAACATCCCTGTCCCCTGTCTCCATCAATGGTGTGGATGTGCAGTTTACCTGGGAGTACAAAAACCTTGGAGTGTACCTGGACAGTAAACTGGACTGGACCAGGAATGCTGAGGCCCTGTACAAGAAGGGACAGAGCCGGCTGGACATTGTGAGAAGGCTCCGCTCCTTCAACATCTGCTGTAAGATGCTGCAGATGTTCTACCAATCGGTGGTAGCCAGTGCAATCTTCTTCGCTGCCGTGTGCTGGGGCAGCAGGGCAAAGGCCGTGGACACCAACAGGATCAACAGACGCATCAGGAAGGCCGGCTCCATCCTGGGGGCGTTAAAGTTGGATTCACGGGAGGTTGGTCTTGGAGGGGAGGATGCTCCTCAAACTGCGGAGCATCCTGGACAATACAGCTCACCCCCTCCATGACACACTGGTCAACCTGAGGAGCACCTTCAGCAACAGACTGGTCCCACCAAGATGCAGCACAGAACGCCACTGGAGATCCTTCTTCCCTGTGGCTATCAAACATTACAACTCCTCCCCCTTCTATCATGGGGTAGGTTGAGTGACTCCACCCCCCACCCCCCTCTCCCCAATCTTTGCACGTCCCCAATCCTTTCCACTCGTCACTTTAATTTCATGTTTCATGTATTTTGTGTTTTTATGATGTTGGCGGATCAATTTCCCTCCTGGGATCAATAAAGCTCTATTGTATCGTGCCGTACTGGGGGAATGTCAGACTATATTGGGGAAGTTATGGTCACCCACCACACCAACCCTGTTTCTTTGACTTCTCTCCATGATCTCCACCTCCCACTGTCTGTTCGGAGGCGTATAGTTTAACCCTATCATAGTGATTGCACCTTTCCTATTGCTGAGCTCTCTCCATGCCTCATCACCAGATGACCCCTACCCCTTTAATTGCCACTGTGACAGACTGCTGATCAGTTGCTTGTTGTGTCTATCTACAACTAAACTCTGACCTAATGACAGCCTGGATTGCACGAGGGACTTGGTGCGTTATTTGGTTTTAGCTTTTTGATTTTTTTTTTGAGTATTGAACTTTTTGTTGTATATTTCACTATCTATGGCGTAACCTGTTGTGCTGCAGCTGCAAGTAAGAATGTCATTGTTCTGTTTTAGGACATCTGATGATAAAACACTCTTCACTGCACTTTACAGATCTAGTCACTGGTAATAACCTGTTGTCTTGCTACTCTGATTCCAGCGTAGCTCGTCTAAATATTTCAGTGCTTCCCTCTATTCCCTTCTCCCTTACATGCATCTCCAGTCTTCCTTTGAAAGTATCAAGTAATATTCGACGAGGAGTCCCAAATAAAGGAAAGGCGATTTCTGTGACTCACAAGTTGATCATTTCAATGTTTCCATCGGCCCGGTCAGCCCAGAGACCACGACATTCACTCACCCAGTGTGGCTTGGAGCCTTGTGTTGTCATTTGAGGATGTAATAAGGGGTTGTTGATGCATTGACAGCGTTGTTTTGAGATGAGACATGAAGCCAAGGTTCTGTCTGCCTGATCAGCCAGATAAGTTGTGTAGGAAGGAAATGCAGATGCTGGTTTAAATCGAAGATAGACACAAAATGCTGGAGTAACTCAGCGGGACGGGCAGCATCTCTGGAGAGAAGGAATCATTGAGGTTTCTGGTCGAGACCCTTCTTCAGACTGGGTGACGTTTTGGGTTGAATCGTTTCTTCAGACTCTGCTGAAACGTCACCCATTCCTTCTCTGGAGAGATGCTGCCTGTCCCGCTGAGTTACTGTACAGACTTTGTACGTTCTCCTGTCACCTGCGTGGGGTTCCCCCAGGAGCCCCGGTTTCCTCCCACACTCCAAAGAAGTACAGGTTTGTAGGTTCATTTGCTTTGGTAAACTGTAAATTGCCCCTAGTGTGTAGAATAGTGCTCGTGTACGGGGCGATCGCTGGCCGGCGCAGACACGTTGGACTGAAGGACCTGTTTCCGCACAGTATCTCTAAAGTCTAAAGCAAAGTAAAGTGTCTATTCTTCACTATGCAGGTAGTTTAAGGATGTCGCGCAAGGATGGGACAACTCAGGCGAGGAAGAAGAAACATGCCCGCTCGGAGTCAGGAGGCTGTGGGGCCATTAGAATCGGTGTTGATGTGGGTTCTGAGTGTGGTACCTCCATGTTTACTGATGACATATCGGTGGTTAAGTGAAAAGACAATGATCTGGCAAAAAGAACAGCATGTGATGGGAAACCATATAACAATTACAGCACGGAAACAGGCCTTCTGGGCCCTTCCAGTCCGTGCCGACCATTTATTTTCCCCTAGTCCTATCTACCTCGACTCAGACCATACCCCTCCATTCCCTTCCCGTTCATATACCTATCTACTTTACTTTTAAATGTTACAATCAATCCTGCCTCCACCACTTCTGCTGGAAGATCATTCCACACAGCCACCACTCTCTGAGTAAAGAAGTTCCCCCTCATGTTACCCCTAAACTTCTGTCCCTTAATTCTCATGTCATGCCCTCTTGTTTGAATCTTCCCTACCCTCAATGGGAAAAGCTTATCCACATCAGAAACACAACAGGTCAGGCAGCATCTGCAGAGGGAGAATCAGTCAACATTTCTGATGAAAGTCCCTGCATAGAACTGGGATAGAGAGGAAGCAATGAGTCTAAGAGACATGATTTGAGAATTAGCTTGGAATGTGTGGAATGAGCTTCCAGTGGAAGTGGTGGAGGCAGGTTCGATTTTATCATTTAAAAGTAAATTGGATAGATATATGGATGGGAAAGAAATGGAGGGGTATGGTTTGAGTGGAGGTAGATGGGACTAGGTGAGAGTAAGTGTTCAGTAGTTGTTATATGTTTATATGGTTAACTTACAAGAGGAGGGCAGTGGGGAAGTGTGTCGGGGGTGGGGGGTGGGGGGGGGGGTGGGGGGTGGGGGGTGGGGGTGGGGGGGGGAGCACGGTGGGGGAAGGGTTGGGCAGCCGCTGAATGGGCCGTCAGCTTCATGTTATGCCGCGGCAGTGAGGTGTGGGAGCTAGGACACTCTGGTCTACAGGGACATGCCAGCAGGGCAGGAGAGGAGAGAGAGGAAGGCAGCACAAACGGCCTGCCCCGCACAGGCACAATAAGAGAGTGGCGGAGATTCGATGGGGAGTCCTGTACACTCCAGTGTGTCCCGGCAGAAGATGGGGTGATGTTCCCCAATCCTGTGTCGGACCCCGTGGTGACAGGGCAGGAGGTCGCAGGAGCAGTGGGCTGGGCATCACAATCTCAACATCACGTCTGTGCTCCATAAAATAGTCACCTCACATAACCATACAACCATATAACAATTACAGCACGGAAACAGGCCTTCTCGGCCCTTCCAGTCCGTGCCGACCATTAATTTTCCCCTAGTCCCATCTACCTGCACTCAGATCATACCCCTCATCTGTATGTGGAGGAAGGAACTGCAGATGCTGGTTTAAATTGAAGACAGACACAAATGCTGGAGTAACTCAGCGGGACAGGCAGCTTCTCTGCAGAGCAGGAATGGTCTGGAGAAGGGTCTCGACCCGAAACATCACCTATTCCTTCTCTCCAGAGATGCTGCTTGTCCCGCTGAGTTACTCCAGCATTTTGCGTCTATCTTTACCTCATGTGTATGTTGCTTCTCCAGTGTCATAGACTCGCCCAGTTACGCAGCACACAACAGGTCCCTCGGCCAAAGCACCAAGCTGTCCACGAGAGTTTGACCCATTTACCTACATTTGACCCACGTCTCTCTAAACCTTTTCAAATATCTTTCAAATACATTTTAAATGTTGTAATTATACCCGCCTTAACAATTTCATATGGCAGCTCGCTCCATAGACCACCATATGCCCCTCTTGTCCACTTTAAATCTTTCTCTGCACATCTTACACCTCTCCTCTGTTTGAGGTTTCCTGTCCTGGAGAAAAGACATTGAGATAAACAGATATTGAGATGAAGTGGAATCCAGGATAATGGGATGAGTGCAGGAAGTGATGTAATGCCACTGGGGAGCAGACACCAAGAACCAGATGGCCCACCCCTGCGTCTATTTCCATGTTTTAATGCTCACATTTAAATTCTCCAGCTCAGACGGCAGGGGACAAACTTATATCTTTACGGTGAATGCAGTCTTTTTCCCAGGGTTGGGAAATGAGGAGCAAGAGGGCGTAAGTTTAAGGTGAGAGGGCAAAGATTTAATACAAACCTGTGGGGCAAGTTTTATTTCAATCAGAAGGTGGTGAATGTATGAAACAAGCTGCCAGAGGAGGTAGTTGAGGCAGGTATTATAACAATATTTAAAAGATATTTGGAAAGGTATATGGATTGGAAAGGTTTAGAGGCATGTGGGACAAATGCGTGTGGGGGGGGGGGGGGGTGAGGCAGACTAGTTGGTCGGCAAGGACGAGTTGGTCTGTTTTTGTGCTGTATATGATTCTATGATCCTTTGACTATTTGGGTGACATGGTAGCGCAGCAGTAGAGTTGCCTCCTTTCAGCGCCAGACACCTAGGTTTGATTCTGACAACGAGTGTACGGAGGTGACCACGTGGGTTTTCTCCGGGTGCTCCAGTTTCCTCCCACACTCTAAAGATGCACAGGTGTGCAGGTTAATTGGCTTTGGTTATACAAACTGTAAACTGTCTCTATGTGTGTGTGTGTGTGTGGGCTAGTACTAGTGTAGCTGAAGGGCCTGTTTCTCCCTGAGGTCTGAAGACTGATGAATGGTCCAGTGCTATGCTGCTGGTTCACCACACCACAACAAACCACTGTGTCGATCACATCACGTGATGCTGAGGGTAAAACATCCTCTTCACCTGTCACATCCACATCAGAGTTTCAAGGCCTGTGAACATCAGCAACAAGGTTGTTTGCCAGCACAGACGGAGCCATGGGCATGGACTAGAATGAACATGTTTTCCCAGTTGATGAGCGGTCGGCAAAGCTGGTGTTGAATGGTGAAGCATGCTCAACGATCCAGCACCAGGAATATTCATCAATATTGTAAGTGGCATTTTGACACCAAGTCACATGTGAGTTTGTACGTTAATTGGCCCTTTGTAAGTTGCCCTTATTGTGCAGGGAGTAGATGAGAAAGTTGGATAACATAGAACTTGTGTGAAGGGGTGATTGATGGTTGGCGTGGACTCGATGGGCCAAAGGGCCTGTTTCCGTGCTGTATCTCTAACCTAAACCTCGAAAGCTGTTAGGGCAGATGATGAAAAACTTAGTTAAAGAGGTTGAAATGTTTAATTGTCTTATTTTTGAATTGAATTGAATTGAAATATTTGAAGGACACGGCTGAAACAACAACTTCGACCCACTGAGCTCACACTAGTTCTATGTTGTCCCATTTTCACACCCACTCCTAACACACTAGGGGTCATTTTCAGATGGCCAATTAACCTACAAACCTGCACGTCTCTAGAATGTGGGAGGAAACCGGAGCACCCGGAGGAAACCCGTGCGGTCACAGGGAGAACGTGCAAACTCCACGCAGACAGCCCCCAAGGTCAGGGTTGAATGGGAGGTCTCTGGTGCTGTGAGCATCTGCACCACTGTGCCGCCCTTATGTACAGAGTTCCACAGCTTAGCAGAGAGGAAGTGGATGGAGTTACCAGTGAGGACAGGAGTGTCTTTCTCCCCGTATAAATATGTGTGTGTGGACAACTCCTACACACTATGACCTCAGTCACAAACCAATTCCTCCCCAGTGGGGCACAAGGACAGGAAGAAGGGGTGAGCAATAAAGATAGTTGAAGTCAGGGATGAGGATTGTAAATCTGAGCTGTTGCTTATCTGGGACCAGTGGAGGTCAGGACTGACTCATTAAACCTAAGTTTCCCTGAAGTCAACAGGCTCAGCATCATTTTGAATTGTTTTTCTCAGATGAAGGCTGGATGACGTTTACTTTACCCAGCGTGTTGAGATGTTGGTTATTTTTGTGAATTCAGAAGCTGGGCTCTGGGCAACGTGGGACTGTGTGGACACTCCATACAACCCTGATATAGTTCAGCCTTTGAATCACAAACTGAGGGATGTAATTGTTGTTGAAATGATGACAGTAAGTTGGGTCAACACAGAGACACAACACGAGGACGCACATTCAGCACACGGCTCCGATTAGACACCGGCTCATTCTTCCTGCATCTCTCTCTCTCTCTCTCTCGAGTTCAGTGCATCATCTCAAGCAACAGTGATAGACACAACATGCTGGAGTAACTCAGCGGGACTGGCAACATCTCTGGAGAGAAGGAATGGGTGACGTTTCGGGTCGAGACCCTTCTGAATGACCTTCTTCGCTCTGACTTTGGCCTTGACCTAGAGGGAGGGATTGGTTTGTTGACTGAGGTCATATTGTGTAGGAGTTGTCCACACACATATTTATACGGGGAGAAAGATCAGTTGATGAAATGAGCGCTGATGTTGGTGTGAGCAGTCACTGACCAGACAGACAGTGTCCAGCAAGGGCTAAACCCCTCCAGTCCCTGCTCAACAGGTGAGCAAATTACCAATCAAAGTCGGCAGAAGGACTCAATCTCTTCATTAGCAGAAGGGTGTGATTGTCTCGCTGGTTCAGAGTCCTGTCTTTACTATTGCAGGGCCATTGATGTTGAGTATTAATCTCTGGAGTTTCTGCTCGGCTCCGGAATGTGGCGAGTCCCGTGGTTCACGCTGGCCCTGGTGCTGAGAGGTGAGGGCTGGTTGCATTGATTCCGTGGAGTGTTTGGCTTTGAGCTCTTTAGTGAAGGGTTATTTCTCTTTGCAGCGGCGGTGCAGAGCGAAGTACAGGCGCAGAACAACAAACCTCATGCGGCCGCTGTTCAAGCCAAGAGCGGCCTCACCAAGGAGGAGATGATCGCCGCCATCAACCAGCGTACGTTCCTCACTTCATGTCGTTTCATTTCTGTGTGACCGGGGCGACTTGTTGGCGGCTGCTTGATGTTTTTTACTAGTAATTGTAACTTCCAGGCGGAAAATGATCTTGGGTTCGCGGCTGATGGAAACTTGGGAAGCTACGTGTTGCTCTGGTATAGACACCAAGTGCTGGAGTAACTCCGTGGGACAGGCAGCGTATCTGGAGAGAAGGAATGGGTGAGGTTTCGGGTCGAGACCCTTTTTCAGACGAGTCGGGTGAAAGGGGAACGAGAGATGTAGACGGGGCCGGGTAAACACGAGATGCCCGGCCCCGTGTGGGGGGGGGGGGGGGGGGGGATAACGAGGGATGGAGAGAGAGGGAATGCAGAGGTTATTTGAAGTTGGAGAAGTCAATGTTCATACCACTGGGATGTAAGCTGCCCAAGTGAAATATGAGGTGCAGTTCCTCCAATTTACACTGGGCCTCAGTCTGTCAATGGAGGAGGTCCAGGACGGAAAGCTCAGATTGGGAATGGGAATGAAAGTGTTTGGCAGGTCGGTCCAAAGTAGTGTCTTTGAGCCGATTCCTTGCAGCAAGTATTCAGCATTGGGTTGAAACGGGAATCGCAAGTGCTGGTTTACAACAAAAACAAAAGACACAGCGTGCTGGAGTAACTCAGCGGGTCGGGCAGCATCTCTGGGGGACATGGACAGGTCGAGAGCCTTCTTGAGGTTCTGAAACGTCACCTATCCATCTTCTCCTGACCCGCTGCGTTACTCCAGCGCGTTGTGTCTACATGTTCAGCAGCGGGACTTGCAGGGGGCGCTGGCTGTTCGGCCCATCACCCTGCCTGCCTGCGCTGACCGCTGCTCACTGACCTCTCGCTGCAGGTGACCTCCCTCTTGAAAAGCCCTGGAGCGGCTTCCTCATCGAGGGCGACATCATTAAACCCGTGAGTTCCTCTGGCGGTTTCCGTCCGTGTCCTCCGTGTTCCCGTGACGCCGACTTGTTGTTGTTGTTGTTGTGGGGGTGGGGATGTGTGTGTGTGTGTGTGTGTGTGTGTGTGTGTGTGTGTGTGTGTGGGGGGGGGAGGGGGAGAGGGAGGGGGAGAGGGAGGGGGGAGGGGGAGGGAGAGAGACCGACCCCCCCCCCCCCCCCCCCCCGTCACTGTGTGGGATGGAACTGCAGATGCTGAAGTAACAAAGTGCTGGAGTAACTCAGCGGGACAGGCAGCATCTCCGGAGAGGGAATGAATGGGTGACTTTTCGGGTGGAGACCCTCCTTCAGTCTGAAACGCCGCCCATTCCTTCTCTCCAGAGATGCTGCCCGTCGCGGAGGGGCGGGGCAGGTCTTTGGGAGGGTGGTCGCAAGAACAAGCTACCAGGACCGAGACTGGAGGGGGTATTTGACCCATTGGGAGGGACGCATGGATGAGGGATGGGGATATGGATGACGGGCTGGTCCACGCTAGTTGCCCGTGTGTTAGTGTGTGACCCCCCGCTCCACCCGCCTCTCTCTGCCTCTCCTCAGCTCTGGCGGAACGCGGTCGCGTCCAGCAATCGCACCTGGCGCAAGTCTCCGGATGGCGCGGTGAGGATTCCCTACCAGATCTCGCCGCTGTATGGTGAGTGGGCTGGGGGGGGGGGGGGGGTGGTGGTGAGGAACAGGCGGGGGGGGGGGGGGGGGGCTCCCTCTCCCACCCCGCTAGGAGTGAAGCAGCGACGCCTCGGGCTCGGAGCCCGGCTGACGGGCGTGGTGCGTGGTGACCCTGCCAGTGACGCGCGGTCGCGCGCAGCGCCCCAGGATTTTGGGATGTACAAAATCTTCGCGCGCATCTACGTGACGCGCAAATGACGCCCAAGTGGGACAGGCACAACTGGAAGTTTTCGAGTGACCCCTTCGGTCTGTGGGCCGCACCCCATCCCACCCTCCTGCACCTATTTTCTATGTTTCTATCCTGGTGAATCTCCTCTGCACCCTCTCCAGCACCTGCACATCTTTCCCATGGAATGCAATCCAGAACAATGCACAGTTCTTCAGCTGAGGTCCGACCAAGGTTTTGTAAAGAAGATAAGCTCAAAGCTGGAGTAATTCAGCAGGACAGGCAGCATCCCTGGAGAGAAGGAATGGGTGATGTTTCGGCTCGAGACCTTTGAGTGAGAGCGGGAGGGGGAGATACAGAGATGCGGAAGTGTGAGAATGAGACGTGAGGGGGGTGGAGATGAAGGAAGATGTCGAATGCATTGTTGGCTAGGACACGGTAACAACAAAGCACACAGATAAAATGTAACCGGGAGAACTGGGTGGGATGGAGAGACAATAGGCAATAGGTGACCATGCAGGAGGAGGCCATTCGGCCCTTCAAGGTAGCACCGCCATTCAATGTGATGATGGCTGATCATCCACAATCAGTACCCCGTTCCTGCCCTCTCCCCATATCGCCTGACTCCGCTATTTTTAAGAGCCCTATCTAGCTCTCTTGATCTATTCTTAAACTGTGGCCCCTGGTTCTGGTCTCCCCCAACATCGAGAACATCGGGAAGTCAATGTTCATACCGCTGGGGTGTAGCTACTCGAGGGAAATACGAGGTGGTGTTCCTCCAATTTGTGCTGGGCCTGACTCTGACCATGGAGGAGGCCCAGGACAGATTGGGAATGGGAGGGGAAGTTAGTGTTTGGCAACCAGTTCATCCAATTTGTGAACATAATTTCACTGTTCTTGCATTCAACACCCTGCCTAACGAGGGATGGTGTCCTGTTGCCCTCTTAACCACATTATCTCCCTGCGCTATCACCCCTCAAGATCTTCACTCCTGCCCAGCACGGTCCCTCTGTTCCTCAATACTGCCCAGCGTGCTACCATTCTCGGTCTATGTTCTGGCCTTGTTGGTGTTCCCAAAGTGAATCCTCTCACATTTAGGAGGATTAAACAGCACCTGCTACGTCGGCTCACTTCACCATCACATTGATTTCACCCTGTGGCGTACGACCATCCACAACATAGTCAACACCCCCACTGATCTTGGTGTCATCCACAAACCTGCTGCTCGTGTCCCTATATCCACGTCCCAAACGTTCGCCTCTACACGTCCTTCCTTGTTCAGACTCTTCATTTTTCATCTTCATATTTTTAATGCACAGGGTCTGTGTTTAAGACTCGTATTCCTTTCCCCTTGCTCCAGATGAGCAGACCAGGAGTGCCATCCAACGAGGCTTCAAGGACTTTGAGAAGTTCACCTGCATCCGATTTGTAGCTCGCACTAAGGAGGAGGACTTCATCTCTATTCAGCCGGTTCACGGGTAGGTGGAGACTCACCAATGGTCCTTTGCTCGGTGGGTGCAGACGGACACCTCCAGTGCCCTGGGACCAGTTCCCCAGACCATCCACTTGGCCCGTCCTGCATCACGTACACCGCTGGTGTGGGGTCGGCAGCCCCAACACTGGGAGCAGCATCTCTTAGCGTGCTGTAACCCCATGGTTTAAATGAGTGGCCTTGTGTTTAATGGTCTAATTAAAATAAACAATAGAAGAGAAGACAAGGTGTTGGTGGAACTTGCTGAATCAGCAATGTGGAGAACATAGAGGGCAATATTTTGGAATGGAATCCTACTTCAGTCCGATGAAGGGATTTGACTCGATGTCACCCGTCCATTCCTTCCCCAGATGCAGCCTGACCTGCTGAGTTTCTTCATCGCTTTGTTTTATGCTCAGGATTCCTGCCGTTCGGTGCCTCCATAGAACAGAAGCAATGGGATTGGGAATAGACTGCGGCTCGTGTGTCTGCTCCGTTCAATGTGCTGGCCAATGTTTAACTGGGTGCCACCGCTCCCCTGCACCTGCCCGAACCTCTCAACCCCTTGATACCTCTTCTAAAGGATAATTGATCGGTCCGGAATGCTCGTCAACTAATCCTAACCCAAGAGCTTTGATTGAAGTGAATCTGGAATAAAACGGCAGCGCTGAGAGGCTCAAACTATTGGATTGTTCTCGCTGTAGAATGTGTTTGGTTTGCTAACAATGTCCAGGGAAGGGAATAGAACACAGTACAGGCTGTTCAGCCCTCAATGTCTATGCCAAACACAATGGCAAGCCAAACGTATCCCATCCTCACCTGGTCCACACCCCTCCATTCTCTGTCTGGCCAGAGAAAGGCTCCTAAATCCTACTTTGCTGCCTACACCACCCCAGGCAATGCATTCCAAGCACTCGGAAAACTTGCCCCCTGCATCCCTCTTACTTTAAAGCAATGACCTCTAGTATTTGATATTTCCACTCTGGGGGGGGGGGAAATGTCTGCCTCTCTACCAATCCATACTGCTTGTTCTATATACGTGTGTCG
>OY740815.1:18069673-18124673 GCA_963514005.1 Raja brachyura
GGAGAACTAATCCCAGAGGAATCCCACATGGTCACAGGGAGAACGTGCAGACTCTACACAGGCAGCACCCGAGGTCAGGATCGACTCCGGGACTCTGGCAGTGTGAGGCATCAGCTCTACCCACTGTGCTGCCTTCGTGCTGCTGTGGGTGTGATGGTTCCTACATGACCAACAGTGACTGGGGAGAGGGACAGGAGTGGATACGTTGGTACACATCTTTCATTTATGGACCGTGCAGTGTGCATTATCCCAGGGACCTGTCCATGTAGAAGCTGGAGGCTTTCAATTGGCTTCATCCTTAAAGTCCTGCATTGTTTCCCAGGGGAGCTTTTAAGTTTAGTGATATTTTTAAAAAATAGTAAGATTAAATGAGAACTTACCAGTTTGAAGTTTGATCTTTATTTTATGAGGAGTTACGATGAGGGATTACGTGAAGACCCCGCCAGCACGCATGCGCGACATTCTTCAAAGCAGTGGTGTGAAATCACAGATACCAGAGTAGACTAACATAGTAAGATAAGAGAGAACTTTCATACCAGTTGAACTTTATAATAGAGGGTTTTGGGAGCGGAGGGCACGTAATCCCTCATCGTAACTCCTCATAAAATAAAGATCAAACTTCAAACTGGTAAGTTCTCATTTAATCTTACTATTTTACTTCGGAGTCACGTGAGTGACTACGTGAAGATTTCAAAGCTCTGTGATTTCATGCCCTGGAACAAGTCCATGCTCACACACTGCCATGCTAGGGATGGAGGATGAACGTATTTCAGACATGACACTGTGCTGAAAAACAAAGAAGGTATTTAATCATACCTAAAGTGATATGCCCCACATTGGGTAAATCATGTAACAGAACTTAACATTTTCCCCTGCAAACGTCTCAGGAGCGGCCACGGGTTTATAATAGAAGTGCTGAAAAATCCGTTCACTGCTCCAACCCACTGTAGCAAGGATGTGGTCCATAGGAACTCCCATCATCCTAGCCGCCGATGTGGATGCAGCCCTGGTGGAGTGAGATTTTAAAACATTAGTGTCCATCTCCGCTGCACCCAATACCACCCTTAACCAACTGGAAGTGGCTTGCACTGTGACCTTATGATGAGGGCGTTTGTGGCTTATGGGTAAAGTCCTCGCCGTGCCCCTAGATTCTTGGTTCCTTCTATATCGTAAAATATATGTCACAATGCAGAGCCAACTATCTGCAGGGTAGGCCAGAATGATAATTTTTGGCCAGAGGAACTGGGTCGATATAGTTTGAGTAACCCCTGTATCAGAAAGGTTATCTACCATTGGTTAACACATGGCATCCATACTTAGCTTTATAAAGACTGGACCCGTTGTGCTGTTACAAGTGCCATAAACATAACCATATTATATGTTAGTTTATCCAGAGTGAGCCCCGATATTGGTGTCCATCCTCGAAGCATAGTAAATTCTATGCCTAAGTCCCATGTATGGGTGTATCTAGCCCTGGGGGAATAGAATTAATACCCCTCATCAGTTTAGATACCAGTGGGTGTGATCCTATAGGCAGGTGATCACTCCCTCGGCCCAGGTTATAGATAGGGCACTCCTTGCAAAATTAATGGCACTGTAGCTCAAACCTTCATGGAATGAAGGGTGGCCAGAACTCCAGCACTTCAGTGATGGTGGCCGAGTCATATGAAGTGTTTGTTCTAAAGCAGAACACTCCCATCTTCTGACATATGTCAGTGCTGTCTCTGGTGGACTCCATGCACGACGCTGTGTTGACATAGATCGCCCTTTCGGAGAGTCCGTAGTCCAGAAATGGCCTGTTCAGAATCTGCATCAATAGGTTCATTCGATCATGGCACAGATGACTTACCCGTCACAGGATGTGCCAACAGGCCCGGCCGTTTGAGGATCCGAAAGCAGTGTTCTGCGGCCATCTTTGTACTGCTGGGGACCATGGTTGGGTAGGCCAGTCGGGAAACCCGAAATACCCGTTGCGGAGTCTTATTTAATTTTTTGTAAGACCCGACTGATGAGGCAGAAGGGGGGAAATGCATAGCAAAACAATCCCCCCAATGCAGCAAGAAACATCCATCGCTGCTGGCCCCGGGTCCCGATCCAACATCCATTCAATGTTGTCGTTGAATTGCGTGACCTGGTGTCTGCTACCGTATTTAGTTTACCTGAAAGGTAAGTGGCTGAGATCCAAATCTCTCTATCCAGACACCAGTGCCAGATGTAATTAGGCAATTCATCACATGATATCGATTTTATTCCACCCATATGATTAATATAGGCCACCACTGTGGTATTATTAATTTGTACCCGCACATGCAACTGGTGCATACCTAAGCAGTAGGCCCGGAGTCCATGAAATGCTCCCAGCATTTCTAGATAATTAATCCCTAGTGCTCCCAACAGGGTTAAATCTTGTGCACTCCATCTGCCACCACAACTAGTGGTGGTATTAGCTGCTCCCCACCTTTAACACTGGCATCAGTCTGTAATGTAACCGAGGGATTCATGATAGTGATGGGGTCAGAGCAATGCTGAGCATTTTCTATCCACCAATATAATTGTAATTTAGCTTCTCTGGTAGTTTCATAGACCTATCAAAAATGGCCCGCATGATCTTTAAGAGCTAGAATTTTTGCTCTTGCAGGTTTTGTTAATGGAGTGGTCCAAATTGTGCTGCTGGAATGCAGCCATTAGTTTCTCAATCACTCTGGCTACTTGCAGAATGGATGGTTCCCTGATGCCAGTGAGGGTTTTACATGCTTCCGTCAAGTCTGTCCCTTTGTTAGGTGGCAAGGTGATAGACATTTGAACAGAATCGATAGTGAACCCCAGATAATCCATGGTAGTGGAGGGTTTCATTTTTTGATTTATCTGGATGTAAGTAATCCCAGCTTTTAAAAATATGTTTTGTGGCTGATACTGCCAATGTAGCCATCTCCAAATTCTCACCTACATTGAGAATATCGTCAAGGTAAACCATGGCAATATGGTTATGTTTCCTTAATTATGCTAAAGCTGGTTTTAACAATTTTGTAAGCAGCCTGGGTGCCGATGACAACCCAATGGGTAAGGCTTTATACTGCCAAGGCTGTCCCATCCAGACAAATTTTAGATATTTCCGATGATCCTTGTGTATTGGCACTAAATAGTATGCATCCTTAAATTGATGCAAGCCATGAAGTACCTATCAGAAATTAGCTATTTGGCTGTGACAAACGTGTCCATTTTGAAATAGGCATACTGAACGGAAGTATTTAGTTCGGTCAAATCTATAATGATGCGGCATCCGTCATCTTTTTGTTTTTGTAAAAATATTTGATACGAACTCTTGAGATTCTGATTGTCTTCTCAATTACCCTTTTTTCCCTTTAGTCTTAACAGTTCATATACAAATTCAATTAGTACCCTGAATACTTCCGAGTATGTAAGGATCAGGGGTAAGAGTGTTCCACACATGATGAAACAAGTGCAACCGACCACCGACCCTTGATGAATCTAGGCAGCAATGTTTTTGAGACAACCAGACCCACCTACCTCCAAGGTTACCGGTGTTGTGTGGGTTGTCTCTGTCCTTGTTTCTTCGTGTATAGTGTTGCTGTGTTGTGGGGTTGGCGCATTTTCCAAGAAGGCCGGGCTGGGCCATGGTCTAAAAAGACCGTTGTGCAGGTGGACCGGCCTTCGAGCTTTCACCACCAGATGGTCTCTCATAATAACGATGTCTGGTGGATGTGTAGGGGTGTTGCCGCTGCTGATAATGGGTTTTGGTGGTGTTTGGTACCTTGATCAGGCCTATAGCCTTGGCCTCCTCATCCAGGTCTTTTACCTGTTTCGGGAGGTAGTCCCCAAACAGCAAGTTGGCGGCTGTGTGCTGCTAGTCCTGCATAATCCCGCAATATTGGATTGTGTGCAGGCCCTTCCTGTAGCTGTAAATCTGAAAAGAGTATTGCACAGGAGTGCTAGAGCATCTAGTAGCTCTTCAGGCATCTCAACCCCATCGCTGTTCTGGCCACTGCTGTGATACCAGCAGTCAGCAGTTTAAGGATTTTCTGGAGTTAGCCTCCTGGCTCCTTGTAGTTGGGCTCATGTTGCCCCAAATGGGTTGTTGACTGCAGGCACATTTAGAGAAACGCAGTTCTCTGGGTTGGTACAGCATGTTTATTACCCATGCCAACAACTCTTCTGGCACCCCTGACACAGGTACTCTTCAGCCATTGCCCCTTCTTCAGGGTCAGCCCAGCTCTGACCCCTAATGCTCCCCTGCGAAGAGGGTGAGACATTTGGCAGTCCTTGATAGGATGCTGCCGTGGGTCTGCGAAGAGACCCACTGTGCCTCTGCCCCTGCATAAGCAGGTCACGCTGGAGCAACTGCTCCACCATCCGCTCCATGCGGGAAAGACGACCGCCGTCGCTATCTGCGAACGGGGTGTTCTCAGGTCCCGCCGAGGCAACGGACCTGTCCGACTTCCGGGTGGTTTTGCCGGCGGTCCGCGGCGAACCTGCGGTATGTAGCGGCAAGAAATCGGGGGCTGCTGGTAGCACCTGCAGCTCTGGAGAGACGGCACGCTGCTGGCTGCTTTCCACAGCAGCGGATTTTGCCGCTGCTCTCCGGTATTTTCCCGACTCCATGGTGCTTGTTTCGACTCTGGAAAACAGAACACCGAGTCGCCACGCTCACCAGAAATGGTAAGACTTACCTTCGGTAGTTTTTTCAAAAACTTACGCTGGAGGAGCGACCCTCCTCCCGACTGTCGCTTCCGCAATGCGTTCGACGATATGTCGCGCATGCGTGCTGGCGGGGTCTTCACGTAGTCACTCACGTGACTCCGAAGTAAAATCATATTCAATCGCCTAGTCCTGCACCTATTTTCTATGTTTCTAAAAGCCTCATAAATGGCACCATCATATCTGGCCCATCAGACTTCTGCAGAGTGGTGTGCGTGTGTGGGGGGGGGGGCAGCAACTGGCTGTGAAGTGTGAGCGTGTGACACAGTGGCATTGCAGAGGCAGGCTGCTACATGGATAGGGTGCCTTGTGTCAGAGGCTGTGGTACAGGGTGACGTGCCTGGGTCACAGACACAACAGGTGCAGGAGTAGGCCATTCGGCCCTTTGAGCCAGCACCGTCACAACTGCCTTCCTGCTAGAGGAGGGTCATGATCACACATTGGGCGGTGTGGAGCAGGAACAGGGCTGGGAGAGAGGGAGGGGGAACCCTGATCACATGCCTGTGATTGTGTCCCTGTCCCCACTGGCCTGCCCCTGAAGCTGCCACCTCCTGCTTCCAGCTTGTGTCAGTGCTTGTAATCTCTTCACTCTGCACACTGGCAGATATCTTTGGCTATTCAATGATTTCAGGAGATGATGGGAGGGGATGTGGTGGTGTTGGAACAGCAATACTCCTGAGATAGACACAAAATGCTGGAGTAACTCAGTGGGACAGGCAGCATGTCTAGAGGGGCATGGGTGACGTTTCAGGTCGAGACACTTCTTTAGACCCAAAATGTCACCCATGCATTCTCTCCAGAGATGCTGCCTGTTCTGCTGTTATTCCAGCATTTTGTGTGTATCTTCAGTTTAAACCAGCATCTGCAGTTCCTTCCTACACTGATCCACCTGTGATGGGAGGGATTTCCCAGCCATCTGGGTGGCTGAGTGTCACAGAGCAGGTGTGGGGAATCCCAGCAGAGCAGGTGTGGGGTCCCAGCAGAGCAGGTGTGGGGTCCCAGCAGAGCAGGTGTGGGGTCCCAGCAGAGCAGGTGTGGGGTCCCAGCAGAGCAGGTGTGGGGTCCCAGCAGAGCAGGTGTGGGGAATCCCAGCAGAGCAGGTGTGGGGAATCCCAGCAGAGCAGGTGTGGGGTCCCAGCAGAGCAGGTGTGGGGTCCAAGCAGAGCAGGTGTGGGGTCCCAGCAGACCAGGTGTGGGGTCCCAGCAGAGCAGGTGTGGGGTCCCAGCAGGGCAGGTGTGGGGAATCCCAGCAGAGCAGGTGTGGGGAATCCCAGCAGAGCAGGTGTGGGGTCCCAGCAGAGCAGGTGTGGGGAATCCCAGCAGAGCAGGTGTGGGGAATCCCAGCAGAGCAGGTGTGGGGAATCCCAGCAGAGCAGGTGTGGGGTCCCAGCAGAGCAGGTGTGTGAGGTCCCAGCAGAGGGAGTGTGTGCTGAGAGCACAATGACAGTCCGTGTCTTGCTGCCAGGGCTGGCGGGTGAGGGCGGCAGGCAGACTGGGACCGTGTTCTCCAGGATCAGCAGCAGGGGAGATGGTCTTGGTGGATCACGGGCAGGGCAGGGGAAGAGGGTGTCGAGGATCATGGCCTCAGACCCAGGGGTCGGCCGCTGAGGACGGATAAGGGGGAATTTCCTCACCCCAACAGCCAGCCTTTGGAAATCTGAGGCATTCAGGCAGGAATGTGACCTGGGCAGGTTTGGGAATGTGGGCCAGGCATGTTGATTATTAATGGTTACACAAAAAGCTGGAGAAACTCAGCGGGTGCAGCAGCATCTAAGGAGCGAAGGAGATAGGCGACGTTTCGGGTCGAGACCCTTCTTCAGACTTTAATGATTTGGATGAGGGGATTGAAGGCTTTGTGGCCAGGTTTGCAGATGATACAATGATAGATGGAGGGGAAGATAGTGTAGAGAAAGCAGGGACAGCAGGAGGACTTGGACAGGTTGGGAAAGTGGGCTGCGAAGTGGCAGATGGAATCTAGTGGAGCAAAGTGTGGAGTCATGCATGTTGGTAGTAGGATCAAAGGCATAGACTATTATCTAAATGGGGAGAGAATCCCTTTCACAAAAAGGGTGGTGGGTGAGGAGTTGAGGCAGGGACTATCCCAACAGTTAAGAAGCAGTTAGATGGGTACATGGATAGGACAGGTTTGGAGGAATATGGACTAATTGTAGGCAGGTGGGACCAGTGTAGGTGGGACACTGTATGTCTCTACAACCCAGAAATTGGAGGTGCAAAGGGACTTAGAAACATAGAAAATAGGTGCAGGACGAGGCCATTCGGCCCTTCAAGCCAGCACCGCCATCCATTGTGATCATGGCTGATCGTCCCCTATCAATAACCCGACTTGGGAGTGTTGTTGCAGGATTCCCGAAAGTTAATCTGCAAGTTGAATCGGTAGTGAGGGAGGAAATGTAATGCCAGCCTTTATTACAAGTGGGCTAGAATACAAAAACAGGGATGTAATGCGCTGGTCCATGAGGCGCTGGTCCATGAGGCGCTGGTCCATGAGGCGCTGGTCCATGAGGCGCTGGTCCATGAGGCGCTGGTCCATGAGGCGCTGGTCTATGAGGCGCTGGTCTATGAGGCGCTGGTCTATGAGGCGCTGGTCTATGAGGCGCTGGTCTATGAGGCGCTGGTCTATGAGGCGCTGGTCTATGAGGCGCTGGTCTATGAGGCGCTGGTCTATGAGGCGCTGGTCTATGAGGCGCTGGTCTATGAGGCGCTGGTCTATGAGGCGCTGGTCTATGAGGCGCTGGTCTATGAGGCGCTGGTCTATGAGGCGCTGGTCTATGAGGCGCTGGACTATGAGGCGCTGGTCTATCATGCGCTGGTCTATGAGGCGCTGGTCTATGAGGCGCTGGTCTATGAGGCGCTGGTCTATGAGGCGCTGGTCTATGAGGCGCTGGTCTATGAGGCGCTGGTCTATGAGGCGCTGGTCTATGAGGCGCTGGTCTATGAGGCGCTGGTCTATGAGGCGCTGGTCTATGAGGCGCTGGTCTATGAGGCGCTGGTCTATGAGGCGCTTGTCTATGAGGCGCTGGTCTATGAGGCGCTGGTCTATGAGGCGCTGGTCTATGAGGCGCTGGTCTATGAGGCGCTGGTCTATGAGGCGCTGGTCTATGAGGCGCTGGTCTATGAGGCGCTGGTCTATGAGGCGCTGGTCTATGAGGCGCTGGTCTATGAGGCGCTGGTCTATGAGGCGCTGGTCTATGAGGCGCTGGTCTATGAGGCGCTGGTCTATGAGGCGCTGGTCTATAATGCGCTGGTCTATGAGGCGCTGGTCTATTTGACGCTGGTCTATGAGGCGCTGGTCTATGAGGCGCTGGTCTATGAGGCGCTGGTCTATGAGGCGCTGGTCTATAATGCGCTGGTCTATAATGCGCTGGTCTATGAGGCGCTGGTCTATGAGGCGCTGGTCTATGAGGCGCTGGTCTATGAGGCGCTGGTCTATGAGGCGCTGGTCTATGAGGCGCTGGTCTATGAGGCGCTGGTCTATCATGCGCTGGTCTATAATGCGCTGGTCTATGAGGCGCTGGTCTATGAGGCGCTGGTCTATGAGGCGCTGGTCTATGAGGCGCTGGTCTATGGGGCGCTGGTCTATGAGGCGCTGGTCTATGAGGCGCTGGGCTATGAGGCGCTGGTCTATGAGGCGCTGGTCTATAATGCGCTGGTCTATAATGCGCTGGTCTATGAGGCGCTGGTCTATGAGGCGCTGGTCTATGAGGCGCTGGTCTATGAGGCGCTGGTCTATGAGGCGCTGGTCTATGAGGCGCTGGTCTATGAGGCGCTGGTCTATGAGGCGCTGGTCTATGAGGCGCTGGTCTATAATGCGCTGGTCTATAATGCGCTGGTCTATGAGGCGCTGGTCTATGAGGCGCTGGTCTATGAGGCGCTGGTCTATGAGGCGCTGGTCTATGGGGCGCTGGTCTATGAGGCGCTGGTCTATGAGGCGCTGGTCTATGAGGCGCTGGTCTATGAGGCGCTGGTCTATGAGGCGTTGGTCTATAATGTGCTGGTCTATGAGGCGCTGGTCTATGAGGCGCTGGTCTATGAGGCGCTGGTCTATGAGGCGCTGGTCTATGAGGCGCTGGTCTATGAGGCGCTGGTCTATAATGTGCTGGTCTATAATGCGCTGGTCTATGAGGCGCTGGTCTATGAGGCGCTGGTCTATGAGGCGCTGGTCTATGGGGCGCTGGTCTATGAGGCGCTGGTCTATGAGGCGCTGGTCTATGAGGCGCTGGTCTATGAGGCGTTGGTCTATAATGCGCTGGTCTATGAGGCGCTGGTCTATGAGGCGCTGGTCTATGAGGCGCTGGTCTATAATGCGCTGGTCTATAATGCGCTGGTCTATGGGGCGCTGGTCTATGAGGCGCTGGTCTATGAGGCGCTGGTCTATGAGGCGCTGGTCTATGAGGCGTTGGTCTATAATGCGCTGGTCTATGAGGCGCTGGTCTATGAGGCGCTGGTCTATGAGGCGCTGGTCTATGAGGCGCTGGTCTATAATGCGCTGGTCTATGAGGCGCTGGTCTATGGGGCGCTGGTCTATGGGGCGCTGGTCTATGGGGCGCTGGTCTATGAGGCGCTGGTCTATGAGGCGCTGGTCTATGAGGCGCTGGTCTATGAGGCGCTGGTCTATAATGCGCTGGTCTATAATGCGCTGGTCTATGAGGCGCTGGTCTATGAGGCGCTGGTCTATGAGGCGCTGGTCTATGAGGCGCTGGTCTATGAGGCGCTGGTCTATGAGGCGCTGGTCTATGAGGCGCTGGTCTATGAGGCGCTGGTCTATGAGGCGCTGGTCTATAATGCGCTGGTCTATAATGCGCTGGTCTATGAGGCGCTGGTCTATGAGGCGCTGGTCTATGAGGCGCTGGTCTATGAGGCGCTGGTCTATGAGGCGCTGGTCTATGAGGCGCTGGTCTATGAGGCGCTGGTCTATGGGGCGCTGGTCTATGAGGCGCTGGTCTATGAGGCGCTGGTCTATGAGGCGCTGGTCTATGAGGCGCTGGTCTATGAGGCGTTGGTCTATAATGTGCTGGTCTATGAGGCGCTGGTCTATGAGGCGCTGGTCTATGGGGCGCTGGTCTATGAGGCGCTGGTCTATGAGGCGCTGGTCTATGAGGCGCTGGTCTATGAGGCGTTGGTCTATAATGCGCTGGTCTATGAGGCGCTGGTCTATGAGGCGCTGGTCTATGAGGCGCTGGTCTATGAGGCGCTGGTCTATGAGGCGCTGGTCTATGAGGTGCTGGTCTATGAGACGATGGTCTATAAGGCGCTGGTCTATGAGGCGCTGGTCTATGAGGCGCTGGTCTATGAGGCGCTGGTCTATGAGGCGCTGATCAGGCCGCATTTGGAATATTGTGAGCAACATTGGGCCCTGTATCTGAGGAAGGATGTGCCGGCTCTGGAGAGGGTCCAGAGGAGGTTTACGTGAATGATCCCAGTAATGAGTGGATTAACATATGATGAGCATTTGTCGGCACTGGGCCTGTACTCGCTGGAGATTAGAGGAATGAGGAGGAACCTCATTGAAACGTACAGAATAGTGAAAGGCTTGGAAAGAAGGACGTGGAGAGGATTTTTCCACTGGTGGGAAGGTCTAGAAGCAGAGGTCATAGCCTTAGAATTAAAGAATGTTCCTTGCAGGAGATGAGGAGGAATTTATTTTGTCAGAGGGTGGTGAATCTGTGGATGGAAATCCAAGTCAGTGGATATTTTTAAGTCAGAGATAGATTTTACTTCGGAGTCACGTGAGTGACTACGTGAAGACCCCGCCAGCACGCATACGAGACATATATCGTCGAACGCATTGCGGAAGCGACAGTCGGGAGGAGGGTCGCTCCTCCAGCGTAAGTTTAAAAACTTACGGAAGGTAAGTCTCACCTGTGGTGGTGAGCGTGGCGACTCGGTGTTTTTCTTGCTTACAGGAGAAACCCATCATGGAGTCGCGGAAATCAAAGAGAGCAGCGGCAAAATCCGCTGCTGTGGGAAGCAGCCAGCAGCGTGCCGCTTCTCCTGAGCTGCAGGTGTTACCGGCAGCTCCCGACTTTTCGCCGATGAGGACCGCAGGTACGCCGCGGTCGGGCGGCAGAATTCCGGAAGTCGGACGGGGCCGTTGACTCAGCTGGGTCCGGACCCGAAGACACCCCGTTCGCTGATAGCGACGGCGGGCGTCATTCCCGTATGGAGCGGATGATGGAGCAGTTGCTCCAGCGTGACCTGCTTTTGCAGGGGCAGAGTCACAGTGGGCCTCTTCGCAGGCCCACGGCAGAATCCTACCATGGACTGCCAAATGTCTCACCCTCTTCGCAGGGGAGCATTAGGGGTCAGAACTGGGCTGACCCTGAAGAAGGGGATTTGGCTGAACAACCAGCAGTGTCAGGGGTGCAGGAAGAGTTACTGGATATGGTGAACAAACATGCCGTTCCTACTCAGAAAGGACTGCCTATTCACCAGAAGCCGGCAGCCAGCATTAACTACATGGCTACCAACCAGCTTCGGGAGCAAGCCGTTAATGCAACAGCTGAGAAGTATCTCGCTCCTGAGAATTGTAACTCTTTGAATGTTCCTGCGGTGAATAACCCTATATGGGGGAACATGAGCCCTACTATTAGAGGGCAAGAAATCAAGCTTCAGAGGATTCTGAAACTTTTGGCCGCCGGGATTACTGCAGTGGCCAGGACTGCTGTACGGGTGGAGTTACCAGAAGAACTGCAAGATGCTCTGGCTTTGCTGTGTAACACACAGTTCGAAATAAATAACTATCGGAAGAGCATCATCAAACCTGCGCTTAATCCAAAGTTTGCGGGGTTATGCAGGTCAGGTAACTTGCAACCACCTAATCTGCTGTTTGGGGATAACCTTCCAAAACAGGTAAAAGACCTGGATGCCTGTAAAATGTAAAAAACAGGTAAAAGCCAAGGCTATAGGCCTGATTAAGGTACCTGGTACCTCTAAACCCCACTATCAGCAGCGGCAGCACCCCTACACACCCACCGGACAGCGATATTACAACAGACCGTCCGGTGGTGAAAGCTCGAAGGCCGGCCCACCTCCACAACGGTCTTTTTTAGGCCATGGCCCAGCCCGGCCTTCTTGGAAAATGCGCCATCCCCACAACACAGCAACACAGCAACACAAGAAGCAAGGGCAAAGACCGCAACACCGGCAGTAACCATGGAGGTAGGTGGGTCTGGTTCCCTCAGGAACATTGCATGTCTAAGTCATCTAATGTGGGGGGACGGTTGCACTTGTTTCATGATGTATGGCGCACCTTTACCTCTGACCCTTACATACTCGGAAGTATTCAGGGTTATAAAATTGAGTTTATTCACGAACTCCCTACCCCAGTTCAGCATTCGCCTAGCCGAAAGTTTATACTTTCACAGAAAGAAAGAACGGCAGGCCATGCTGAACTATCAAGACTAATTAACAAAGGGGTAATTGAGAAGACTATCAGAGAATCTCAGGAGTTCGTATCGAATATATTTACCAAAAATAAAAAAGATGGCGGGTGCCGCATCATCATAGACCTGACCGAACTAAATACTTCCGTTCAGTATGCTCATTTCAAAATGGACGCTTTTGTCACGGCTAGACAGCTAATAGCTGAAAGGTACTACATGGCTTGCATTGACCTTAAGGATGCATACTATTCAGTACCTATACACAAGGATCATAGGAAATACCTGAAATTTATCTGGATGGGACAATTATGGCAATATAAAGCCTTACCCAATGGGTTATCATCAGCACCCAGGCTGTTTACGAAAATATTGAAACCAGCTTTAGCCTATTTAAGGAAACAAAACCATATTGTCATGGCCTACCTTGATGATATCCTCATTGTCGGGGAGAATTTGGAAATGGCTACATTGGCAGTTCTAGCCACAAAACAACTTTTTCAAAAGCTGGGATTTATCATACATCCAGATAAATCGAAATTGGAACCCTCCACTACCATGGATTATTTGGGGTTCACCATTGACTCGGTGCAAATGTCTATCACCTTACCACCTAACAAGGTGGTGCACTTGATAGAAGCTTGCAGGAGCCTCACTGGCATCAGGGATCCATCTATTCGGCAAGTAGCCAGAGTGATTGGGAAAATAGTGGCTGCATTTCCCGCAGCACAATTTGGGCCACTCCATTATCAAAACCTTCAAAGAGCAAAAATTATAGCTCTCAAAAATCATTTTGACAGGCCTATGAAACTACCAGAAAAGGCAACATCTGAATTAAATTGGTGGATAGAAAATGCACAGCTTTATTCTAACCCCATCACTATCATGAATCCCTCAGTTATCTTACAAACTGATGCCAGTGCCAAAGGTTGGGGAGCAACTAATACCACCACAAGTTGTGGAGGCAGATGGAGTGCACAAGAGCTAACCCTATTCAAAACATTAGGGATTAATTATTCAGAAATGCTGGGAGCATTTCATGGTCTAAGGGCATACTGCTCTTATATGCACCAGTTGCATGTCAGGTTACAAATTGACAACACCACAGTGGTGGCCTATATTAATCATATGGGTGGAATAAAGTCGATATCATGTGATGAATTGGCTAATAATATCTGGCACTGGTGTCTGCAAAGGGAAATTTGGATCTCAGCCACTTACCTTCCAGGTAAGCTAAACACAGTGGCAGACACCAGATCACGAAAATTCAACGACAACATAGAATGGATGTTGGATCGGAAAGTGTTTACGGATATTATTGAACGTGATGGGACACCAGATATCGACCTTTTTGCATCCAGACTTAATCACCAACTTCCAACATATGTTGCTTGGGAACCAGACCCAGGGGCAGTAGCAATGGACGCTTTCACCTACATTGGGGGGATTTGTTCTGCTATGCATTTCCCCCCTTCTGCCTCATCAGTCGGGTCTTGCAAAAAATAAGACTCCGCATCGGGTATTTTGGTTGTGCCCGACTGGCCTACCCAACCATGGTTCCCAGCGGTACAGAAGATGGCCACAGAACCTTGCATCCGGGTCAACAAATGACCTAGTTTATTGATACATCCCATTACAGGGGAAAGTCATCCATGTCATGACCGCATGGACCTGTTAATTTGCAGATTCTGAAACGGCCACTTCTGGGATACGGACTCGCCGACAGAACAATAAATATCATCTCAGCGTCGTGCAGGGAGTCCACCAGGAAACAGTACCTGACCTATATCAGAAAGTGGGAAGTGTTCTGCACTACAACGAACACTACCTATGAAACGGCCACCATCACGGAAGTTCTGGAATTCCTGGCTACCCTTCACCACGATGAAGGATTAAGCTACAGTGCCATCAACTGTGCAAGGAGTGCTCTATCAAATTATCTGGGCAAAGGGAGTGATCATCTGGCTATTGGATCACACCCATTAGTGTCTAAGCTAATGAGGGGAATATTTAATTCCAATCCCCCCAGGCCCAGATACAACCATACGTGGGACATTAGCATAGTCTTGACTATGTTACGAGGATGGACACCCAATACGGGGCTCACCTTGGACAAGCTCACCTATAAAATGGTAATGATTATGGCACTTGTCACAGCACAACGGGTCCAGTCCCTACACAAGTTAAGTACGGACGCCATGACAATCTCCAATGGCAAAATAACTTTTCTTATACAGGGGCTGTTAAAACAAGACCGACCCGGGTCGTCTGGACAAAGATTAGAGTTTCAAGCTTATCCTGCAGATACTCGACTCTGCATCGTTACACTGATATTACAATATATCACAGTCACTAAGACTCTAAGGGGCATGGAGAAAGCTTTGCTTATAAGCCATAAACGGCCCCATCACAAAGTCGCGGTGCAAACCATATCAAGATGGTTAAGGGTGGTGTTAGATGCAGCGGGGGTGGACACTAATGTCTTCAAATCTCACTCCACCAGGGCTGCATCTAATTCGGCGGCTAGGATGATGGAAGTACCCATGGACCACATCCTGGCCACAGCGGGTTGGAGCAATGAGAAGACATTCCAACGCTTCTATAACAAACCCGTGGCCTCTCCTGACACTTTTGCAGAAAAAATTTTGAGTACTGCTAAATAATTACCCTATATGGGATATATTTTGTTTTGGTATGAATAAATACCTATTTTGTTTTTCAGCACAGTGTTATGTCTGAAATACGTTCATCCTCTAATCCCAGCATGGCAGTGTGTGAGCATGGACTTGTTTCCAGGGCATGAAATCACAGAGCTTTGAAATCTTCACGTAGTCACTCACGTGACTCCGAAGTAAAATAGTAAGATTAAATGAGAACTTACCAGTTTGAAGTTTGATCTTTATTTTATGAGGAGTTACGATGAGGGATTACGTGCCCTCCGCTCCCAAAACCCTCTATTATAAAGTTCAACTGGTATGGAAGTTCTCTCTTATCTTACTATATTAGTCTACGTTGCTATCTGTGATTTCACACCACTGCTTTGAAGAATGTCGCGCATGCGTGCTGGCGGGGTCTTCACGTAATCCCTCATCGTAACTCCTCATAAAATAAAGATCAAACTTCAAACTGGTAAGTTCTCATTTAATCTTACTATTATTGATAAGTACGGGCATCAGGGGTTGTGGGGAGAAGGCAGGAGAATGGGGCTGAATGGTGAAAGATAGATCAGCCATGATAGAATGGCAGAGTAGACTTGATGGGCCAAATGCCTAATTTCACTCCTATCATGTATGATCTTATGAAACCAGGACACCAGAGACGTTGGTTAAAATCCCAGCTAACCCCCTGTGTGTGTGTGTGTGTGTGTGTGTGTGTGTGTGTGTGTGTGTGTGTGTGTGTGTGTGTGTGTGTGTGTGTGTGTGTGTCCCCAGGTTACCCGGCTCTGGGTGAAGATGGCGCCACTCTCGAGTAGGGAAGAGGGCAGATGAGAAGCGGAGAGGAGCCCCCATCGACCGCCTGCCCCGGGACGGTGGGGGTGGGGGTGAAGGGGCGGGGGTGAGGGTTCCAGTTGGTGTGGTGTGGTGGGGGTGGGGTGGCGGTGCGGGCTGGGGCGTCTGGGTTCCGGGGGTCTCCTGGCTGCTCTGTGCGGGGAGCGTGTCCAGGCAGGACCCTGGCACACCCACTCCCCACCAGCCCAGCCACAGCCCAGCCCCCGCCCTTTGGCCACTGCCCATGACCCCCCCACCCAGGACCCTCGCCCCCACTGGCCCGCCTACTGCCCGCACACACACTCACCCCCGGCAACAGGACCCCTCTCCAAGTGACGGAACTCACTCACCCTCTCCCCACACGCCCCCTCCTTCACTCCCTCCCTCACCTCCCTTCTCCTGTCCACTCCCCCTCCCTCACCCCTCACATGTACACTACCACCCCCCTCTCCTACCCCTCACTCCCCCCACTCCACCTCCCCATCCCCCTCCACTCCCCCTCCTGCCCCCAATCCTACCCACCCCCAGGGCTGCTAGCATTGGGTGAGAGTTGGGAGTGAGAAATTGTAAGAGACCAAGGCCGAGGGAGCGTGGCGTCCGATCGTCACTGCCTGCTGCACCTCCGCGCTTATTTTCAGTGACTGATGTACAAGCACACCCAGGTCTCCTTGCACCTCCCCTTTTTCTAATCTGACACCATTCAGATAATAATCTGCCTTCCTATTCTTGCCACCAAAGTGGACAACCTGACATTCAGCGCCCTTCATAATGTTTGGGACAAAGACCCATCATTTATTTATTTGCCTCTATACTCCACAATTTAAGGTTTGTAATAGAGAAAACACATATGGTTAAAGTGCACATTGTCAGATTTTAATAAAAGCCATTTTTATACATTTTGGCTTCACCATGTAGAAATTACAGCAGTGTTTATACATAGTCCCCCCCATTTCAGGGCACCATAATGTTCGGGACACAGCAATGTCATGTAAATGAAAGTAGTCATGTTTAGTATTTTGTTGCATATCCTTTGCATTCAATGACTGCGTGAAGTCTGTGGACATCACCAGTTGCTGGGTGTCTTCTCTGGTGATGTTCTGCCAGGCCTGTATTGCAGCCATCTTTAGCTTATGCTTGTTTTGGGGGCTAGTCCCCTTCAGTTTTCTCTTCACCATATAACTGGCATGCTGAATTGGGTTCAGATCGGGTGATTGACTTGGCCACTCAAGAATTGACCATTTTTTGGCTTTGAAAAACTCCCATGTTGCTTTAGCAGTATGTTTGTGATCGTTGTCTTGCTGTAGGATGAACCGCCGGCTAACGGGTTTTAAGGCATTTGTTTTGACTTGAGCAGATAGGATGTGTCTATATTTTAGTGCTGTAACATGGCCGTGTGGTGTCACCAGAAACGTGCAAGGTGGTACCATAACCACAGGAGATGGACAAGATCCATAATAAGTATTTCTCCTCTGTGTTCACCACGGAGAAAGACAGGAGGGCAGAGGAACTTGGGTCAGTCAATGGAAGTGTCTTGAGAGCAGTCAGTGTTACGGTGGAAGAGGTGCTGAAGGTACTGTCGTGTATGAAGGTAGACAAATCTCCAGGACCTGATCAGATATATCCGAGGACATTGTGGGAAACTAGAGAAGAAATTGCGAGAGCCCTGATTGAAATTTACGAATCGTCTTTAAATACAGGAGAGGTGCCGGAAAACTGGAGGGTGGCAAATGTTGTGCCTCTACTCAATAAGGGATGCAGGGAAATTGCTGGGAACTATAAGCTGGTGAGTTTAACATCTGTAGTTTGAAAGTTACTGGAGAGTATTCTGAGGGATAGGATATACAGGCATTTAGATGGACATGGGCTGATTAGGAATAGTCAGCATGGTTTTGTATGTGGCAGGTCGTGTCTCACAAATCTGATCGAGTTTTTTGAAGACATGACCAACAAGGTCGATGAGGGCAGAGCTGTAGATGTTGTGTAAACAGACTTCAGTGAGGCGTTCGACAAGGGTCCGCATGGTGGGCTGCTCTGGACGGTTAGATCACATGGGATCCAAGGAGAGATAGCTGAATGGATTACATATTGGCTCCATGGAAGGAAGCAGAGGGTGATGGTGGAAGGAAGGTAGCTTCTCGGACTGGAGTCCTGCGACCAGTGGTGTGCCTCAGGGTTCGGTGCTGGGCCCGTTACTGTTAATGATTTGGATGAGAACATACAGGGCAAGATTAGCAAGTTTGCTGATGATACAAAAGTGAGTGGTTTTGCAGAAAGTGAAGATGGCTGTGAACAATTACAGCAGGATCTGGATCGATTGGCCAAGCGGGCTGAGGAATGGTTGATGGAATGTAAGGTGTTGCATTTTCGGAAGTCTAACAAGGGCAGGACCTACACAGTGAATGGTAGGGCATGGGGAGTGTTGTAGAGCAGAGGGATCTAGGAGTACAGGTGCATGGTTCCTTGAAGGTCGAGTCACAGGTAGATAAGGCGGTCAAAAAGGCTTTTGGCACATTGACCTTCATTGGTCAGAGTATTGAGTATAGGAGTTGGGAGGTCATGTTGCAGTTGTATAAGACACTGGTGAGATCGCATTTAGAATATTGTGTTCAGTTCTGGGCGCCATGTTATAGGAAAGATGCTGTCAAGCTGGAAAAGGTACAGATTTACGAAGATTTACGAGGATGTTGCCAGGACTAGAGGGTCTGAGCCATAGGGAGAGGTTGAGTAGGCTGGGACTCTATTCCTTGGAGCACAGGAGGATGAGGGGATCTTATAGAGGTGTATAAAATCTATAAGTGAGAGGAATACATCGGGTAGATGCACAGAATCTCTTGCCCAGAGCAGGTTAAACGAGGCCCAGAAGAGAGATTTAAGGTGAAGGGGAAAAGATTTAATAAGAATCTGAGGGGTAACTTTTTCACACAAAGGGTGATGGGTGCATGGAACAAGCTGCCAGAGTTGGTAGTTGAGGCTGGGACTATCCCAACATTTAAGAAACAGTTACACAGGTACATAGATAGGACAGGTTTGGAGGGATATGGACCAAGGTGGGACTAATGTAGCTGGGGCATGTTGGCCAGTGTGGGCAAGTTGGGCTGGTGGGCATGTTTCCACACTGTATCACTCTATGACTATGCAAAAATTAATTTCACTGTACCTAGGTACATGTGACAATACAGCCATTAAACCATTGGATCCAGGTTAACTTGTACATTGCAACAGCAAGGTGGTAAGGTTGTGATTTTTGTCTATTGACGGATGAATTTTCACTGAATATGGAAGGGAAGATGGCAACTCTTTGTGATGTGGTCTATGTGGGTGTGAGGGGAGGTTGTGTGTATCCACGTGTGTCCATGCCCCGAGGCACATGCACACCGCGGCTGACGGACCAATTTGCAAACCAAATCTTCCCCTAACATTGTCAGCGAGGGCCATGGTGCAGGGTGCATGGTGCAGGGCGTTGGTTGGTGCAGGATTGCATGGTTGAAGGGTGTTGGGGTGCATTGTTCCGGGTTTCATGGTTGGAGGGTTGGATGGTTGCAGGGTGCATGGGACAGGCAGTATGGTTGCATGGTGCATGGTGTTATTAGGGGAGGTCCAGACTGATGGGTCTGTCCGTCTGCCCGCAGGCTCGGTGGGTGTGTAACTGGCTCCCCGTCCGGGCACTGGCTGTGGTCCGTGAGAGGGTGGCGAGGGTCCAAGGTTGGCATGTTCACTCAGGGGCAAGTGTGAGAGGGTGGGCACTGGACCAGGAGGGGGAGCATGTCAACAGCTGCACGACACAGGGTCACCGTGCTGACTGTCCCATCCCTGCCACCCAGAGGAACTCTGACCCCAGCTTCGTGCCGCACATGCCAGCATGCCTGCCCTTGCTGGCGTCTCACCGGGGTGTCTGTCTGCTCCTCATGTCGTCTCCCCCCCCCCAAGCCATGTCACCTGCCCCGTACTGTGCCTGTAGAACTCAGGGGTGCATTCTGCTCGGGAGATGCACCGTGAACACGCACACGGCGAGAGCACGTAGCTGGCTGGACGTCACAGCGTGGACAACCTGCCCAGCGCCAGACACAGATGCAATAAACACCGGGAACTTGTGTTATCAGAACTGGGGTCTCTGCTTGATTCAAAACCCTGGATGCCAGTTCATTCGACCTCCATCTCACGGTGTCAGTGTTTCATTGAAACAGTTGCATAACTGCATTGTGTTAGAGAAGGAACTGCAGATGCTGGAAAATCGAGGGTACACAAAAGGCTGGAGAAACTCAGCGGGTGCAGCAGCATCTAAGGAGCGAAGGAGATAGTCAACGTTTCGGGCCTAAGCCCTTCTTCAGACCCTGTAAGCCTTCATAACCGCATTGTTCTGCTGGAATGAGGTACTTGTTGAGCACGAGGACAAGAATGGGGTTCACAACCATCAGTGATTTCCAAGTACAGGGATGGGATGCGAGTGGGTTTTCATCTCTTTGCACGCGGTGTCTGCATTGGAGAGCAGCAGAATGCGCCCTGCTTCATTTCAGCGCTTGCGGGTCAATCTGCCATCAGTCTGAAGAAGGGTCTCGACCCAAAACGTTGCCTATTTCCTTTGCTCCATAGATGCTGCCTCACCCGCTCAGTTTCTCCAGCATTTTTGTCTACCTTCTATTTTCCAGCATCTGCAGTTCCTTCTTAAACATTCAGATTATTAAGTGTTTGGACACGCTAGAGACAGGAAACATGTTCCTGATGTTGGGGGATCCAGAACCAGGGGCCACAGTTTAAGAATAAGGGTCAAGCCATTTAGAACGGAGATGAGGAAACACTTTTTCAGAGAGTTAGTTGTGAGTCTGTGGAATTCTCTGCCTCAGAGGGCAGTGGAGATTCTTTGGATACTTTCAAGAGAGCGTTAGATAGAGCTCTTGAAGATAGCGGAGTCAGGGGATATGGGGAGAGGCAGGAACGGGGTACTGATTGGGGATGAACAGCCATGATCACATTGAATGGTGGTGCTGGCTCAAAGGGCCGAATGGCCTACTCCTGCACCTATTGTCTGGACACAAAATGCTGGAGTACTCAGCGGGGCAGGCAGCATCTCTGGTCTGGACCTGAAACATCACTCATTCCTTCTCTCCAGAGATGCTGCCTGACCCGCTGAGTTACTCCAGCATTTTGTGTCTACCTTTGATTTGAACCAGCTTTCCTGACGTATTTGTATTTATTTTTAATAATATTTCAATCCGTGATTGTTAGTTATGTAGCGTGTGGGGTGGGGTGGCATTGATACTTAATTACTCGGCTCAGCTGAGTTCTAGGGGTGGAAGATTGCAACCTTCACCCTGTTTTGACAAATGCAACCAACCCGTCATGCACAATCAAATAGAACAAGTTGGCCTGCTGTTAGGCTGTGCTCGTCATACACCAGAAGAAGAAGCTGACTTCTACACACAATGCTGGAGTAGACAGGCAGTATCTCTGGAGGGAAGGAATTGGTGACGTTTCAGGTGGAAACCTACTTAGTTATGATTTGTAAATTCTATCACTTTGATAAAGTTGTAACAATTGCAAGTAATTTGCAATTTAGGCCGGCTGCATTAATGAATGATTTCCTCGCACAGGTTGAATCTCTGAGTACAATTTTGCAGTTTATTTTATATTTCAATACGTGCATCAGTGTCACCTGTCATTTATGGACACAGAGTGCTGGAGTAAGTCAGTGGGTTACAGGCAGCATCTCAATAGAAAAACGATCTGCTATTTATTGGACACTTTCCAACCTAGCGTTTGCTGGGCTTTGGGACTGGACCAACATACGTCGCCATGCATATTTAATTACAATATTATATTGAAGAAGTGTTCCCAATTAATATCGGAACTAATAATGGAGAGCATGGATGGGTCACAGTCTGGGTCAGGGCACTTGTTCATACTGGAGGGGAGGAAGGGCGGGACAAAGCCTGGAGAGTGATAGGTGGATACAGGTAAGATGTGGGGGGGGGGGGGGGGGGGTTCAGCTTACATCAGGCTGCAGGGTCTAGAAAAAACAGCATCTGTAGTTCCGTGTTTCCCCAACTTGTCTGATTTGATTGCCCTCTGAATGGCTCATTGGTTTGTTGAATTGAAGGGGGTTGAAGGAGTAGGAAGGCGTAGAATACAAGAGGCTACAAGTAACAGCTTGAAAACCACGTCCCATGCTTCTAGTTTAGAGTCTGCACTGACCGGCAATCCCCGCACATAACACTACCCTACACACACTTGGACCAATTTACACTTCTACCATGCCAATTAACCTACAGATCTGTACACTTTGGAGTGTAGGAGGAATGCAAAGAACTCGGAAAAAACCCACGTGGAAAACTCCAGCATTGAGTCCAACAAGCTGTGATTTACTTGTGAGATCCATTTGTTTTAATTAGCACTGTTTACAAAACGATTCCTGACATTAAGTTGCAGTGTGTAGTTATCCCACCACGAGGCTATGTGGTAATACCACCGCTGCTGGTTCTATTCGGGAAACGGCGGAAACCCTCAGTCAGTCAGGCAGCATGTGTGGAAAGAAAGAGTTAATGTTTCAAGTCCGGAATTAGGGAAAGGAGAACATTTACAGTTGATAGACAAAAAGCTGGACCGCACTCCGACCGCAGCCTGAAGCACGCAGGCACAGCAGGCAGCGAAGAGAGCAAATGGCATGTTGGCCTTCACAGCGAGAGGATTTGAGTTTAGGAGCAAGGAGGTCCTACTGCAGTTGTACAGAGCCCTGGTGAGACCGCACCTGGAGTATTGTGTGCAATTTTGGTCTCCTAATTTGAGGAAGGACATTATTGCTATTGAGGGAGTGTAGCATAGGTTCACCAGGTTAATTCTTGGGATGGCGGGACTGACATATGATGAAAGAAAGGGTCGACTGGGCTTGTATTCACTGGAATTTACAAGGATGAGAGGGGATCTTATAGACAATAGGTGCAGGAGTAGGCCATTCGAGCCAGCACCGCCATTCAATGTGATCATGGCTGATCATCCCCAATCAGTACCCCGTTCCTGCCTTCTACCCATATCCCCTGACTCCGCTGTTTTTAAGAGCCCTATCTAGCTCTCTCTTGAAAGCATCCAGAGAACCTGCCTCCACCGCCCGCTGAGGCAGAGAATTCCACAGACTCACCACACTCTGTGAGAAAAATTGTTTCCTCGTCTCCGTTCTAAATGGCTTACTCCTTATTCTTAAAAACTGTGACCCCTGGTTCTGGACTCCCCCAACATCAGTTACATGTTTTCTGCCTCTAACGTGTCCAAACCCTCAACAATCTTATATGTTTCAATGAGACTCCCTCTCATCCTTCTAAACTCCAGAGTGTACAAGCCCAGCTGCTCCATTCTCTCAGCATATGACAGTTCCGCCATCTGGAGAATTAACCTTGTAAACCTACGCTGCACTCCCTCAATAGAAAGAATGTCCTTCCTATATGTTATAGAATATACAATTGTTAAGAGAGTCTGAAGAAGGGTCTCGACCTGAAACGTCGCCTATTTCCTTGCTCCATAGCTGCTGCCTTGCGTTGAGTTTCTCCAGCAGTTTTGTCGACCTATACAATTCTTAAGGTATTAGACAGGCTAGATGCAGGAATAATGTTGGGGAAGTCCAGAACTACTGGGGGAGTTTAAGGATAAGGGATGGGCCATTTACGACCAAGACGAGGAATAACTTTTTCACCCAGAGAGTTGTGAATTTGTGGAATTCGCTGCCACGGAAGGTAGTGGAGGCCAATTGACTGGATGTTTTCAAGGGGAGCTAGGTTTAGCTCTTCCGGCTAACGGAATCAGGGAGATGGGGAGAAAGCAGGAACGGAGTATTGATTTTGGACGATCAGCTTGAATGGCGGTGCTGGCTCGAAGGGCTGAATGGCCTACTCCTGCACCTATTTTTTTAATCTTATGTTACCATGTCGTGCACGAGCACCTGCCAGCTGCGCGCTCCCGTGTTGTGTTCGTCTTCCGCCTTTGTCTGCAAGGTTCAAAGCGTCACATTGACAACACGGGCTTTAGAGAAAAACACGGATCTAAATTTAATGAACAATGGTTACAGTAAAGGTTGAGAGAGTAGAAGCCGCGGGCGGCCCGCTGCTGCTGCCGCTGCTGCTGGTAACCGGTATTCACGTAACATAAGCAACCCCTGCCCCTGGCTGCCTGCCTGCCCCCTAAACCGCTGCAACGCGGGGCCATTCCTCTTAGAGAAACATTGAACCGGAAAAATACAGAGGGAATTCGCAACCACCGGGCCGGGATAAACGCCAAGCCCGTGTGTGCTGGGCTGGGCTGGGCTGGGCTGGGCAAGTGTCAGCTCTACTTGGAGCTGGTGTATTTAGTGACCGCCTTGGTCCCCTCAGACACGGCGTGCTTGGCCAGCTCCCCCGGCAGCAGCAGCCGCACCGCCGTCTGGATCTCCCGGGAACTGATGGTCGAGCGCTTGTTGTAATGGGCCAGGCGGGAAGCCTCGCCGGCGATGCGCTCAAATATGTCGTTGACGAACGAGTTCATGATGCTCATGGCCTTGGAGGAGATGCCGGTGTCGGGGTGGACCTGCTTCATCACCTTGTAGATGTAGATGGAGTAGCTCTCCTTCCTCACCTTCCTGCGCTTCTTGCCGCCCTTCACCGGCGTCTTGTTGATCGCCTTCTTGGCTCCCTTCTTGGGGGCGCCCTTCTTGTCGTCGGGCATGTCCGCGGCTGCAGCCGGAGATGGGGCTGGAGCTGGAGCTGGAGATGCAGGTGGAGCCGCAGATGGGGCTGCAGATGGAGCGGCTGCCCGGGGCTGGCGATGCAAGTTTAGCCGGGGACGGAGATGCACCAACACCAGCAACAATCTCCGCCAAAGACGATAGAGCGGAGCCGCCGCCGCCGCCGCCTTATAAACCCCCCGGCCCGCGGGCCCATGCTAATGAGGGATCGCAGCCCCGCGCATCCCATTGGCCGCCTCACGTACACGTCAACATGCCCTGGCGAATGGCGCAGAGCCTCACGCCAGCTCCTCCCCCCTCCCCTTATGGAGCCTGATCATTACATCCGTGTTATTGTAGTCGAGTCCTCTTGAAATAAATGCCTTTAGTGAGTTTGAGTTTGAGTTTACTACCGATTCAACTTGCAGAGCAACTTTTTGGGAATCCTGCACCAGCACTCCCAAGTCCCTTTGCCCTGCTGATTTCTGGATTCTCACCCTATTTAGAAAATAGTCTTACGCCTTTATTCCTACTACCAAAATGCATGACTCCACATTTTGCTACGTTATATTCCATCTGCCACGTCTCTGCCCACTCTCCCAACCTGTCCAAGTCCTTCTGCAGAGTCCCTGCTTTCTCTACACTACCTGCCCATGCACCTATTTTCATATCATCTGCAAACTTGGCCACAAAGCCTTCAATCCCCTCTTTCAAATAATTAATATACAAATTGAAGAGTCGCGGCCCCAGCACCGACTCCTGCGGAACTCCGCTAGTCACTGGCAGCCAACCAGAAAAAGCCCCTTTATTGCCACTCTTTGTGTCCTGCCCTCCAGCCAACCTGCCAGTACACGCGAGTATCTGCCCGCCAATACTGTGGGCCGCCACAGCAGCCTAACATGTGGCACCTTATCAAAGACTTTTGAAAATCAATGTAAACAGCATCTACTGACTCCGCTTTGTCTGTCCTGCTATTTACTTCTTCAAAGAATTCCAGCAAATTTGTGATACAAACAGTTAAATTGATCAGAAGGGCAATGAAACTAATAGGAGTGGGCGGGATGGAGATAGAGGGGGAACAAGGTTTACTTGAAGTTAGAGAAATCAGATTCATACCGCTGCATTGTAAGCTACCAAGCCAAATATGAGGTGGTTTTTGTACAATTTGCACTGGGCCTCACTCTGACAGTGGAGGAGGCCCAGGACAGAAAGGTCAGTGTGGAATTGCGAGGGGAAGTTAAAGCGTTCAGCTGCTGGGAGGTCACATCAGCCAAGGCGGACTGAGCGGAGGTCACCCCATGACTGCACCTGAAGCTTCTTTAATTGCTGAGTCAGCTACTGACTGTAATTGACGCTCAAAACCTTTTGAATCCTTCTCATTCAGTGCATTAATTGAGAAACTGACAGTATTATTGCAAGATAAAAGCAGAAGTAAAATCCTCATAGAATGGACCATGTTGGGGGGGGGATGTCCGTTACTGCAGATTGTTCGCTATAACCGAGTATGATTATCATTATATAAGTGGTAGAAACAGACAACTGCAGATGATGGTTAATGGACAAAAGGATGCAAAGTGCTGGAGTAACTCAGCAGGACAGGCAGCATCTCTGGAGAACATGGAGGTGGTAGCCCGGCCTGGAAGCTCGCTGTCATTTCACCCCACAGATGCTGCCTGATCTGCTGTACTGCCCAGGTGAGGCCTGCTGTATGATCTTTACCAGATTTTATCTAAAACAAAGAATTTCACTGTACCTGTAACAGTGAAGTATCAGTGGACATTGATTAATTTGTGTTTGATTAATTCATTAATTATTTCTTTGGTCTTGGAACACCTTGGTGTGGAACAGCTCTGCCCAATACTGCAAGAGATTGCAGAGATCTGTAGATGTAGCCCAGTCCATCACACAGACCACACTCCCCACCATTGACTCCATCCGCACTTCGGTTTTCTCCCACACTACAAAGACATAGAGGTTTGTAGGCTTGGTATAATTCTAAATTGTTCCTAGTGTGTGTAGGAGAATGTTAATATGCCGGGATCGCTGGTCAGTGTGGACCCGATGGGCCGAAGGGCCTGTTTCTGCACTTTATCTCCAAACTAAACTAAATCAAAGACCTTACCCTCCCCGTTAAAATAGGTGGTATTGTAGACTGTGAAGATGGTTATGAAGAGTTACAGTGGGATCTTGATCAGCTGGGCAAGTGGGCCAAAGAACAGCTAATGGGGCGTCATTTTGATAAGTGTGAGGTGCCACCTCACCAAGTCAACCAAGGCAAGACGTTCACAGTGATCGATCAGTAGGGTCCTAGGGAGTGTGGTAGAGCAGAGGGATCTAGGAGTACCACTGTGAGGTGGTACAGTGGTAGAGTTGCTGCCTAAAGGGCCTGTCCCACCAGCATGCAACTCTATGCGATGAACGCGATCAAACTAGAAGCGGGGGCCGTGCGGAGGTCGGGTGATCCCCTGTACAGGGCAGTTCCCACCAGCATGTGCCTCCATGCGGCAAGCGCAATCAAACCGGCAGCAGGGGCCGCGCGGAGGTCGGGTGAGTGGCGCAACGCGGCGCAAAGTGAGGCGAACTTGGAGCGAAGTCTTAAGGTAAGTTCGCCAGGACAGAGAGGGGCACACAGAGAGGGCCACGGAGCCACACACATAGAGGGTCACGGAGGCACCTACAGATAGGTTCACGGAGGCACGATGTCGGGGCGGTGTGCAAAGGTCGAGGCGACTGCGAGCCTACAAGCCGTTGCCGCGCGGGATTTTTGGACATAGTCAGTTTTTCGGAGCCCCGCGCGGTGTCGGGACGAACTCGGGACGAACCCCGCACAATTCCGCACGGCTCCGGCGATCGAAGTGGGACCGGCCCCGCGACTCTGGACGGCTCAAGCGACCACGTTAGGTCGCGCTAATCGCATAGAGTTGCATGCTGGTGGGACAGGCCCTTTATAGTACAAGAGACCCGGGTTGGGTGTTGTCTGTACAGAGTTTGTACGTTCTCCCTATGAACGCATGGGTTTTCTCCAGCTTCTCTGATTTCCTCCCACATTCCAAAGACGTACACATTTATAGCTAGAATTTAGAGGATTGAGGGGGGATCTTATAGAAACTTACAAAATTCTTAAGGGGTTGGACAGGCTAGATGCAGGAAGATTGTTCCCGATGTTGGGGAAGTCCAGAACAAGGGGTCACAGTTTAAGGATAACGGGGAAGTCGTGTAGGACCGAGATGAGAGAAACATTTTTCACAGAGAGTGGTGAATCTGTGGAATTCTCTGCCACAGAAGGTAGTTGAGGCCAGTTCATTGGCTATATTTAAGAGGGAGTTAGATGTGGCCCTTGTGGCTAAGGGGATCAGGGGGTATGGAGTGAAGGCAGGTACGGGATACTGAGTTGGATGATCAGCCATGATCATATTGCAAGCTCGAAGGGCCGAATGGCCTACTCCTGCACCTATTTTCTATGTTTCTATAGGTTAATTGGCTTTGGTTACTTGTCCTTGGTGTGTAGCAAAGTGTTAGTGCGTAGGGTGATCGCTGGTTGACGTTGACTCAGTAGGCTGAAGGGCCTGTTTGCGCTGTGCATCTCTAAAAATCTACATTGTTATCTGAAAGTGGTATCACAGGTAGATAGGATGGTAAAGTAGGCTTTTGGCACTGGCCTACATCAGTCAGTTCATTGGCTATATTTAAGAGGGAGTTAGATGTGGCCCTTGTGGCTAATGGGATCAGGGGGTATGGAGAGAAGGCAGGTACAGGATACTGAGTTGGATGATCAGCCATGATCATATTGAATGGCGGTGCAGGCTCGAAGGGCCGAATGGCCTACTCCTGCACCTATTTTCTATGTTTCTATGTTAGGAGGTTGTTGAGGCAAGTGCAATAGCAGCATATTTGGAAAGGTACATGGACAGGAAAGGTTTAAAGGGATATTGGCCAAAGGCAAGCAAATGGGACAAGCTTGGATAGGGAATCTTGGAGTTGGATTGAAGAGCCTATTTCCATGCCCCTGACTAATTGTGGTAACTGCCAAGGAATTCCCCTGCTATCGATTACATTGCGAGAATTTTGTCCAAATGCCTGTTCCCCAAATCACAGCAGAGATTCTGTCCATCCAGATGCACAAGTTGTGTGATCTTCACCACTTGGTTTGCAGAGGAGGATCCTGGACAATACAGCTCACCCCCTCCATGACAGAAGATCTAAGGGGGTAGAGGAACTGAAAGAAATTTTCATTAGGTGAGAAATAGTATTGGGTAGGCTAATGGGACTGAAGGATGATAAATCCCCTGGGCCTGATGGTCTGCATCCCAGGGTCCTCAGGGAGGTGGCTCTAGAAATAGTGGACGCATTGGGGATCATTTTCCAATGTTCAATAGATTCAGGACCAGTTCCTGTGGATTGGAGGATAGCTCATGTTATCCCACTTTTCAAGAAAGGAGCGAGAGAGAAAACGGGGAATTACAGACCAGTTAGCCTGACTTCGGTTGTGGGAAAGATGCTGGAGTCAATTATTAAAGAGGTAATAATGGGGCATTTGGATAGCAGTAAAAGGATGAATCCAAGTCAACATGGATTTATGAAAGGGAAATCATGCTTGACTAATCTTCTGGAATTTTTTGAGGATGTGACCAGTAAAATGGATGAAGGGGTGCCAGTGGATGTAGTGCATCTAGACTTTCAGAAAGCCTTTAGACTGGTGACTAAAATTAGAGCACATGGTATTGGGGGTAGGGTGTTGACATGGATAGGAAATTGGTTGTAGACCGGAAGCAAAGGGTAGGAGTAAACGGGTCCTTTTCAGAATGGCAGGCAGTGGCGAGTGGAGTGCCGCAAGGCTCGGTGTTGGGGCCGTAACTGTTTACCATATATATAAATGATTTGGAAGAGGGAATTAGGAGCAACACTAGCAAGTTCGCGGATGACGCAAAGCTGGGTGGCAGTGTGAACTGTGAAGAGGATGTTAGGAGGTTGCAGGGGGACCTGGACAGGTTGAGTGAGTGGGCAGATGCGTGGCAGATGCAGTATAATATAGATAAATGCGAGGTTATCCACTTTGGCAGCAAAAACAAGGGGGCAGATTATTATCTCAATGGGGTTAGGTTAGGGGGCGGTACAGTAAGACCTGGGAGTCCTTGTACACCAGTCACTGAAAGTTGGCGTGCAGGAACAGCAGGCAGTGAAGAAAGGGAATGGAATGTTGGCCTTTTTTACCCAGAGAGTTGTGAATTTATGGAATTCCCTGCCACAGAGGGCAGTGGAGGCCAAATTTAACAAGAGGATTTCAGTACAGGAGTAAAGAGGTTCTGCTGCAGTTGTACAGGGCTCTGGTGAGACCATATCTGGAGTATTGTGTAGTTTTGGTTTCCTAATTTGAGGAAGGACATCCTTGTGATTGAGGCAGTGCAGCGTAGGTTCACGAGATTGATCCCTGGGATGGCGGGACTGTCATATGAGGAAAGATTGAAAAGACTAGGCTTGTATTCACTGGAGTTTAGAAGCATGAGTGGGGATCTTATAGAAACATATAAAATTATAAAAGGACTGGACAAGCTAGATGCAGGAAAAATGTTCCCAACGTTGGGTGAGTCCAGAACCAGGGGCCAGAGTCTTAGAATAAATGTGAGGTCATTTAAGACTGAGCTGAGAAAAAACTTTTTTACCCAGAGAGTTGTGAATTTATGGAATTCCCTGCCGCAGAGGGCAGTGGAGGCCAAATCACTGGATGGATTTATGACAGAGTTGGATAGAGCTCTAGGGACTAGTGGTGTCAAGGGATATGGGGAGAAAGCAGGCACGGGTTATTGATATGGGACGATCAGCCATGATCACAATGAATGGCGGTGCTGGCTTGAAGGGCCGAATGGCCTCCTCCTGCACCTATTTTCAATATTTCTATGTTTCTGACACACTGGTCAACCTGAGGCGCACCTTCAGCAACAGACTGGTTCCACCATGATGCAGTACAGAACACCACAGGAGATCCTTTTCCCTGTGGATGTCAAGCAGGACAATTCCTCCCCCTTCTGTAGTGGGGCAGACTGACCTCCCCCCCCCCCCCCCCCGGAAATATATGCAGTTTTTTTTACTGTTTTCTTCAAACTCTAATGTCTTTAGCTTCATCAATTGGCTGTCAGCAGGAATTAGTGACCATTTGACCCTTGTTCCACAACTGCATACAAGCCCTGGTAATGAAGCAATGGGACCACCTTGGTGAAGACTAGTGTTACTCCAGGCTGTGCCTCAGCCAGGACCTTTCTGTCTTTCTTGCTGCAGTGTTGCACCTCATCTCAACAAGCTGCCTGCGAGACTGAAGCTCTTTTTCAGAACTAATAGGGAACTGTTCAACTATATTCCAGAATCAAGTCACCCAAACCTAGAGGATCCGTGTGTCATGGAGGAGGTGAGGTGTATGGTCCAAGATGCTCTGCAGTTTGAGGAGCATCCTCTCCTCCAAACAAAGTGGTGAATACCACCGAGTGGCGCCGTCAGACAATTAAATGTCTGTTATTTCGTCTTTTTAAATTATTTTTAGTGTGTTTTACAAGTATGTGTTAATGTTCCCTGGTTTGTTTAATGTGGGGGGTAGGGGAGGGGATCGGGGGAAGCTTTATTTTCAATCTCTTACCTTGCCAGAGATGCGATCGTATTTCCGGTCGCTCTGCGGCCAAACATCATGGAGCTGGTGGCCTTGCTCAGGTCTGACCGTGGGGAACTATACCATTGGGGCCAATCCCTTGCCTGGGTTCGACAGTCCAACCGTGGCCTGCGGATTCCAACATCGAGGAGCTCGCAGTCTCGGGTAGAGGCCGATGTCGGGAAGCTCCAGTTGCAGAAGGTTTCGACCAGCCCCGACCCGGGGTAGACCGGCCGGCACGGGGGAGCTAAGATCCCCCCCCCCCGATGCAGGAGCTTGATCGCCCCGACACGGAGGCCTTGACTGCCGACTAAGGGAGTCAAGATCGTCCCGTCAACGGAAGGCTCGAGGCCCCTGATTGCGGGAGAACAAAGAAGGGAAGAGATTTAACTTATTTTCACCTTCCATCACAGTGAGGAATGTGAAGGAGTCACTGTGGTGGATGTTTATGTTAAAATGCATTTTGTGATTTGATGCTTTTTATTGGTAAGACTGTACGGCAAATGAAATTCCTCGTATGTAGCAAAACATACTTGACTAATAAAGAGTGATTATGATTATGAAGATTATATCAATTGTGAGTCTGAAGAAGGGTCTGGACCTGGGGCTCGCCTGAATAGGGCACCGCTCCGTACAACCTAGCACCCGCAACAAATTTTAAATCTTAGGAAATGGCTCAAAATCTGGTGACTCAAAGAAGAATTTCACTGTGTTTTGCAGGTGACAATACAGCACCTTTGAACCATTGAGAGTGCTGAGGACACTTGCATTTGTATACGAGCTCCAAGCCCCAGCTGAGACATTCATTGAGGGCCTTGCACTCAGCACCCACACAATGAAGCTAGTCTATCAACCTGCTCCCACTATATCCACCAATAATGAAGGTTCACAAGACATTTGAAGACATGTAGCACGTCCTGTACCTGTGGAGCCAGCTCGACAGTGGAAGACATTGATGCTGAATTCAATATGCCATCACAGCTGGTGGTCAACTGAGGAGAAGGGTACTTGCAGATTGGCACAAAACTGTTGATGTGGTGGGCAGCATGACTCCTGCCAATCTTTACGCCTCAGGTCTTGTCTGCCTGCAGCAGCCGGCTCACAGCACTGCTAAAATGCCACCAACGCTGCCACATTGACTGGATGGACAAACAGACCATTGGGAGTGGACCATAGGGCCTACATCCCTAGTACTGAGGCACGTTACACCCAGTTGGTCATGTTGCGTGCCCACATTTCAGCTGCCCGACACCAGACTCTGGAAAGATACACAACCTTCCCAGCTTAGTCGTGGGAGATATTGCCAGGCAAACAAAGGTGCGCCAAGGATTAGCTGACGGGATCCAACCTCCAACCTGACTGCTGAGAATCTCTGGGCCAAGAAGGAGGGGAGCATTGGAATGTTGAGATCCTTCAGGTTATGGACTGGGAGAGACTGTGTCAACTGGTGTACACCACCTTACAGCAGCCACACACCTGCCCTGCCAGTCAGCACCTACCCTGTCCACGCTACTCAATGAACTATCATCCCAGCTGTACCCACAGTGCAATTGCTGCCCATTCATACAATGTGCTTTTGAATTTGTCACGTAAATATTCCAAGCAGAAAATGAAATTTGAAACTGTTTAAAAACCTTTTATTTATTCCAGAAAATGAAATATTCACTCCCAAAAATATGGAAATCTAACAGAAATTGTTGGAGAGACGCCACATGTGAGGTGCTGTCTGCAGCTGGACAGATGTTGCATTGACCTCTCAGTCCATGAGACATAGAAACAAAAAGCTGGAGTAACTCAGGCAGTATCTCTGGAGAGAAGGAATGGGTGTTGTTTTGGGTCGAGACCCTTCTTCAGACTAGGTCTGAAAAGATTTAAACTGAATGCAACTTCCACTTGTAGCCAGACCTGGTAAACCTTACCAACATTTCTGCAAGAGGTTGTAAACATTTTGTTTTCACTCTTTCCTCAGCCTTTCAGTTATGCGTGGTGCAACTTTACGTGTGGTGCCTAGTGCAGGTTTGGGATTCAGTCTGTGGGTTAGAGTGTGTATCAGCGTGCAACAGCTCACCCACACCTCCCGCCCATCAGTCGGAGCCTCGAGAGTGAGGGCAGAGGACATTGCTAACATATGGCTGCAGATTCACCCAGCACTGGTCAGCTCTACAACACCTCTCATTACATACGTCATAACCATTAAAACACTGTTATATGCTTATTCTCAAATTTCCCTTTTCCTGCCAATTCCAGAATTTCAATTGACAATGCATCATAACTGGTCAGAACTCACTGCAAGGATACATAGGGTTGGTTTCTTAAAACAGTCAGAGACAATCACAATGCAATACCATGTGGATCTTTGAAGGATTCTGAAGACACCACTGGGGCGGCACGGTGTAGCAACGGTAGAATTGCTGCCTCTGGCGCCAGCGACCTGGGTTCATTCCTGACCAAGGGTGTTGTCAGTACGGAGTTTGTATGTTCTCCCCGTGACTGCCGGCTTTTATCCGGGTACTCCGGTTTCAGCCAAGTGCCGTCAGGGTAGGCAAGGTAGGCACTGCCGACCCTGACTAAAATTATAACATAGTAATAACTAAATATAAATAGTAAAGGCATGGGAGAATTATGCCGATGTAAGAGATCGATCTCTTAGGTAGGCATAATTCTCCGTGCCTTTCATCCGCAGCGCTTGTAACACGGGAAGGTCTGTGCAGCCCACGTGCCGTCAGCGCTGCCTGAAGCCGTCACTTTCAATCGGGGCTGAAGGCAGCAGAAATTCTGCCTTTGCAGCACTGCGCATGCGTATCAGTCTACTGCGCATGCGCAGCGCAAGTTTCTTGGCGGGGTTTTCAACTCCGGTTTGTCGTGTACCAATAATGTGGTAAGTACATTTTGTGTTTATGTTTTTAAATACCGTATTTCCGTATTTCCCGGGCTGTGGGGGGGTGAGGGGAGAGCTCCTTTCACAGCGTTTGGGGAGTCTATCCCGGGGTAATGTTGCCGGGAGGGCACGAATATTATGAATGAGGGGATTGGGATAATGCCACTTGCAACGTTCCTTGCACGGAAGCGTGGAATGCCACCGCTATGAGGCCGGGGGGGGGGGGGGGGGGGGGGGGGGGGGGGGGAAGGGAGAGAAGTAGCCTGGGTGGCTGAGCGGCCGCCGGGCCGGATAGCGGAACCAGCCGCCACCTTAGCTCCTTCTGCCGGTCCACGCTCACCTCTGGCAGCTCTCCATCTAAAAACCTCTCTCCTGCCGCTCGCTGGCCTCACTCATGTCCTTAAATTCCGACAGCGCAATTAAGGTTACTCAGCTGTGGGAATTTAAGGATTTGCAGGAAGCCGCTGACATGAGCGAAGTCGGCGAACGGCAGGTGACAGGTGTTCTGACGGAGAGTACTGCCAAAGGTGAGCGGGCCAGCAGAAGGCGCTGAAGTGGCGGCTAGTTCTGTTGTAGGGTCCCGGTGGCCACTCCCCGACCTGCTTCTATCCCCAGCTACAGTGCGTGGCTTCGCGCCCGGAGAGCTGCGGCAGCGGTGAGTGAATGAGTTACTGGAAGTATCCCCAACACCCTCCATCTCAACACTCGTGCCCTCCCCACAACTTTACCCATGGCACAGACTCTCCACACGCTGTGAAAGGAACTGTTCCCCCAATTGGTCTAGGACTAGGAAGCCTTGGGCAAATTGAAATGTCACTGTTTTTTAATTTATTTATTTACTTAGCGGAGAGAACAATCTGTGCTTGCGCGGTTTATTTTTTTTTAAAGCAGACTGAGTGCCTACCCTGAGTAATTACTCACGGCACGTGCCTGTCCGGTTTCCTCCTTCACTCCAAAGACGTGCAGGTTTGTAGGCTAACTGGCTTTGATAAAATGTAAATTGTCCCTAGTGTGTGTAGGATAGTGTTCGTGTGCGCGGATCGCTGGTCGGCGTGGACTTGGTGGGCAGAAGTGTCTGTTTCTGTGCTGTCTCTCCAAATTAAACCAAATGTTTATGCCGGGTATTTAATCAAACTGCGTCACGCTGCTTTCCAGCACCAAGGTGAGGCCAGCCTCAGGGACGGACGTGAGTTGGCAAACACCTCGTGTCTGTGCACACTGGAGGCTGAGTCATCATGGAGCATCACTCCAATACAGGATCAGCCTTACACACAGCATCACAGATCCTCAATGCTCAGCCCAATGCACAACTGCAACCTCTGACCATCAGGACCCACTGCACACACTGCAAATGCACATCACCTCTCAGATCTGGGGAACCATCTCTCAACACAAGCAGACATCAGCGGTGAAGAAGGACACAAAGTGCTGGAGTAACAACGTGCTGGTCAGGCAGCATCCCTGAAGAAGATGGATCAGCGTCAGGGTCAGGGTCAGGGCTATTCTCTGTGCCACAGTGAAGAAGAACCTGGCCTCTGTGCTCCGGTTCACACGTTGGCCACCTAAGTTGAAAATCAAGACACAAACTGCTAACCCACCTCCACCTGCTTTGGACACTTGCGGCTGCAGGATCAGAGAGTATGGGGAGGAGCAACCGATGCTGACTCTGACAGCTTTACAAGTTTACAGGAGGAACCAACCAAATAGGAGCAGGCCATCTTTAGTCAGAGGTGGTGAATCTGTGTCACAGAAGGCTGTGGAGGCCACGTCAGTGGATATATTTCAGGCAGCGATAGATTCTTGATTAGTACAGATGTCAGAGGGTATGAGGAGAAGGCAGGAGAACGGGGTTAGGAGGGAGAGATAGATCAGCCAAGATTGAGTGGCGGGGAAGACTTGATGGGCTGAATGGCCTAATTCTACTCCTATTCCTTATGACCATCACAGTCCATTTCCGTATTTAGCTCCACATTGGCTTTTAGCCAAGGGAACCTTTCATCCATTTACCCATGGGGAATCTGGCCAGCTGGGCCGTTAAAATGTTTATACATCCTGTTTCTGCTGCCCATTGAATAAGAATCCCAACGACTCCAAATGAAAGTAATCTCATGTCCTTAAATGGGCAACCTCATATTTTTAAACAGTGAGCTCTAGTTAGTAGTTCTCGCCAAGAGGAAACATCCTCTCTTCACGTCTAACCCTCGACAGACACTCAGGGTCTGTTTCCATCAACTCTCCATCACGTCCAGCCTCACCTTTGTTCAACAAACCTCCTCTGAACAGCTTTGATTCCCTTTGTTATATGAGACTGCTACCTTACATGGTACTTCAGATGTGGTCTCACAGATGTTCTGCATAATAACTTCTGCATTTAATTTTAGTGGCCACAATGCAAACCAATGTCTGTGTCCTCACCCAAGCCTCGATTACACTAGGTTAGTTGCAAAGGGCAAGCTGCAATGTCTGTTGCCTTACACCTGGTTCCCACACCATCGACTGAGCTCCACCGCAGCATGAGGTGACCAGGTGGACAGAGGAAAGGACTCAAAGCTGCCTTAAAAATGGCCTGTGTGAATCCTGACACACAATGTGGGGAATGGGGTAGGAGCAGCCCACTGGACATTGAGAGCCTCAGGTCCATCGAACAGGAGTACATGGAAGCCGAGGAGAAACAGTAACAGGAGCACACTGCCTCTCAAGTGACTCTCCTGCCCGCCCACCTGCCAAGCACAGCCTGCCCCATCTGGGCTACGATGGCCTGTGAAACGAGAGAAAGCAAGACATCCTCACAGAAACCAAGACATCCAGTCCACTGCAATAATGCAGGAAGTTCAGCACTGAGCAACATAAACCATTTATTTTCTACCCAACCATGCCCTGGAGACAGCATGGAACACTTCTGCTTCATAATCCGTGCCCAAGAGCAGCGTACAATGGAATGTCCACAAGGATACATACATGTCAAATTTGTATTAAATGTTCTGGTACATATAAAGGTCATTCGATTTCCTATCTACAGAGATATGACAGACCTGATTAGATGTTACAACAGTTCTCATACAGTATGGAAACAGGCCCTTCAGCCCACTGAGCCTGTACGGACCATCAACACACACATTTACACCAAGTCCATTTTATTCTTCCCACGCTTGCATCAACACTCCCGGGTTCGACCACACATCTGCACACTTGGCCAATTAACCTACAAACTTCACATCTTTATGTTCTTTGGACGTGGGAAGAAACTGGACCATCTGGGAGAAACCCATAGACTGCTCAGGGAGAACATGCAGACCCCACACAGATAGTATCCAAGGTCAGGATGGAACCTGGGTCATTGGACCACTTGTTGCACCAGTCAGCATCCTGTGGTTTAATAGTTGCATTTATTCAGCAATCCATTTCCCTTTTTTGTGTTCTACAGATCTTCATCATGCTTTGGCTCTAAGCAGAGGGCATGGCTTTAAGATGAGAAGGCACAGATAGGGTAGACAGTCAGAACCTTGTACCCAGCATGGAAATGTCAAAGGCTAGAAGGCATGCCTTTAACGTGAGAGGGGAAAAGTTTAAAGGAGATGTGTGGGGCAAGTATTTTTTACACAGGCGGTGGTGGGTGCTTGGAACACGCTGCCAGGACGTGGTGGCAGATCAGACAGTAGTGGTGTTTAAGAAGCGATTAGATAGGCACATTGATATGGAGGGATAAAGGAGTCTGAAGGTGAGTTTTGACCTGAAATGTTACCGATTCCTTTTCTCTCGAGTTGCTGCCTGTCCCGCTGAGTTACTCCAGCATTTTGTGTCTATCTTCGGAGGGATATGGACCATGTGCAGACAGAGGAGATTAATTTAATGGTCGGCATGGACATTGTGGGCTGAAGGGCCAGTCGCTGTGCTGTTCTATGTTGCAAGTTGAAGAGGCAAATCAAAAACTGAAAATGCTAAAAATATTACTCTACTCCTGCAACAACCGTGGAAATAAAAACAGAGTCACAGGCCAATGACACGTTGAATCATTTGGCACAAACATTCACTCTGTTTCCCTCCACAGACGAGGAGTATTTACAACATTTTCGGTTCATGCTTCAGATTTACAGCTGTGATACACCGTGTATTAGTTGACAAATCCTGGTGGCAGGGCAGCAGCTGAAGAGTGGGGCAAGGTGGTGTTTAGACATTAAGGGAATAAATGATACGGTACAGGAAAGTGGTGTTGAGGTGAAAGGCAGCCCTATATTAAACTGTGTATTCCTGCCTCCATTTCTGGCATGCTAGTGAAAACTGGGCCTCACAATTTACAGTATATTAACCACTTAGACTTGAAATCAAACATTTCCTAATTTTGCACTGAAATCTAAGCGACAGATAGTTAATGGTTTGGAGGACAATTAGCTTACAGCTGGCAATATATATTTTGGCAAGAAAAATAAGAAAGGTATGTTATTTCAAAACTAAAATTTTCATAGTGCCAGAGGAGCGAAGAGCGCAGATCACTTAAGGGCTGATGAGTTCATAAATTGAAGACATGAACCAGGTATTGGTGTTTGCTACGGTCAGAACCAAGTATGTATAGTGATACTTGTACTGGCTGTATACAACAATGAATTTCAATGTACCTCAGTATGTGACAGTAAAGTTCCACTGAACTATTGAACAAGTGGATGGCATAGTGAATATTAGTTAGCAGTCCACGAGCATCTGTGAAGGGAGAAAACAGTTAACATTTAAGTTGTGGTTATTACATTCTACGAGCATAATTAGGCCATTAAGTCTACTCCGCCATTCAATCATGGCTGATCTATCTTCCCCTCTCAATCCCATTCCCCTGCCATCTCCTCATAACCCCTGGCATTCATATTAATCTGCCAATCTCCACCTTACAAATATCCATTAACTTGGCCTCCACAGCCGTTTGTGTCAATGAATTGCACAGATTCACCATCCTCTGACTAAACAAATTCATCCTCATCTCCTTTCTACACATACATCCTTTATTCTGTTAAATCTGCTTACTGTTGTGATGAAAGACCATTGACTTGAAATGTTAACAATATTTCTCTCCACGGATGCTGCCTGATTTGCTGAGAATTGTATTTCTTCTGGTGGATATTCAGGAGCTGCAGTCTTTTAACTTTTTAATCAAATGGGTTGTTTAGAGGAAACTTTAAGTTGGAACCCGAAGGTTAAAACCGCCCAAGGGAGAAGCGAAAGAGGTGCTAGAGAACAGGGTGTCAAATACTGCTCACACACTGTGTCGGGGTGTATGAGGTCTTTGTGATGCGTGTTCTAATGGATGCCTCCGTATCAAGGGCCGTGGGAGTGTACAAGAGCTGTATGAACATATACAGCTTTCTTGTCTTTTGAATACACAAACAATATCTGTTGATTATATTAAACTGGAACGATAGCTAGCTCGGTGGTGGTTTTCTGAACTCCGAACTTGATAGGAACAGAGAACCTTTACATGAAATAATGAGAAGTCACACTACTGTGTGTTCCTCCATCATCTTCCTTTATCTGTTTGAACCTTTGGTTTGGATAGAAACAGGTAAAGAATTCACATATGCACAAGATATATCTTAAACAAAAAGATGCAGTTCAAATTGCAACATATTTTTCATCCTACAGTACAATCTGTTCAAGTTTGTACACCAGCAAATGATTACTCCTCTTGCCTCCTCATCGCCTCAACGTAACTCCAAACACATTTAAGGATCACGCATTCCCTTTATTACAATGTTCAATGATAAACTTGTATTTACAGTTACATCACGCAGCATTCTCTGGCCTTCCTTGTCCCCACACAGCCTCCTCAGGGCATGAGCTGAGCGACTCTGGGCTGCAGCTCCACTGTTGCCTTGGTGAAGTAGTTCATTCTCATTAATGTTCCCATCTTTCTAGTAGTAGGTAGTGGAAAAGAGGAGATATTGCACTAGAATGGTAGTGCCCTGAACTAGCTCCCTTCATGAAATTCTCTCACTCGGTTCAAATGGGCTCGTAGAATTGAGCGCAGCACTGTGCATGAATTAATTCACAAAGCCTAAAGCGTCCACATTCCTGCAGGGATCACTCTCCTGGGTGTGAGCAGAAACTGACAATTGAGCAAAGCACTGAAAGGCCAACTGCTAATGTGTCGCCCTACATCAAACAGGAACAGGCCCTTTGGCCTTTGATGTTTGTGTCAAACATGATTCATGGCTTTAAGTTAATATTAAATAATTATAGGGGTTGAATCCTATTTTAAAAGATCATCTATTGACTTCCATGATGAATAGCTACAGTAAGAAGCAAAGCATCCAAACACATTCTTGTGGGCTCTCTCTTTCCTGTCTGGTCAGAACTTTTAATTCCACATCACACTAATTTCCCCATCCCACATCATTTGTATTTTGTCAAATTCTGGATTTTTCATTTCCTCAATAATTTTCTCCTTTCCCCTTCTTCTCGTTCTTTTGCCCACCTTCAGTGGCCTGGTGTTTACAATCTTGCATTGGAAATGAAGCTCATTAACACTAATCCAATTTTATCCGTCAGTGAAACTGCGTTCAACAAGTCTCAACTCAACTATAAACTGGATTGTTGAAGAAATTCAGATTCCAATGGGTGTTAAAATGTTGATCGAAAAGCAAAGCTATGAGCAATCTTGGCTCCACCTAGTTGGAGATCAGTTGGCACAAGTCCAAGACAAAACGGGGGCCATCTGAGCACATTGTCCTCGTTAACCACTATCCCAAGGATCTATCAGTAATATAACTGCTCATCTTTCAGCGCTCACCCTAACCTCCTCCACCTTTACCCGTGAGCATGTGCCATCACACTGGAGCTGGCACAGTAACTGCGTACATTGCCCTGGAATCCTTGTGTCCATTCAACACTCAGTAGTCCTGGGACACAACTAAACCCAGGGTGAGAACGTTCTTCTCCACACCACTCACCCATCCATCGTTACGGCCACACATGGGAGGCAAGCACAGTGTGTTTGAATATTCTCCGCCAGGTCCCTGGTAGTAATGCCACTGATAGACCAGCATTGGAGCATGTAACCGACTTAAGAACATATGAATTGGGAGCAGAGTACGCCATTCGGCCCATCAAGCCCGGCCCAGCATTCCAGAAGATCATGGCTGATTGGATTATAGCCTGTTCCTGCCGTTGAACAGTCAGCTTTGATCCTCTTGCTCCCTACCTTGGCCTTAGAAACATTCAAAGACATGTTCCACCACCTTTTGAGGATGAAAGTTCCAAAGCCTCAAGAACCTTTGAGAGAGAGAGAGGGAAAAAATCACCTCATCTTTTTGTTAAATGGGCAACCCCTTATTTTTAAATGGTGATTGCCTATTCTAGCTTCTGCCACAAGAGGATTTATGGTTCAGCTGAGTCCAGTTTTGCCCAACCTGACTGCAGCATAACTGGTAGACGTCATCCATGTAGTGAGGGCAGGTCATCTCTCCACCACACCCACCACAGAAGCACAAGCCACAAGATTTGTGGGAAGAGTGCTCAGCAGAGAACTGCAATGAATGCATCCACCACTGTGCACTACGCTATCCACATGGTATTTTGGGAGAGAAACTATGGTCAAATCTAACAGCTCAACTCAATTTGTTGAGTTTAATTCACAGACTGACTTGAAGCACTTGATGACGTAGTGAAAGCACTGGCCCTGCTAGTAATAATGTGGAAGACTGGTCCATGACAAAGATTCCAAGACCGCTTCCAAAGTTTGAGTGGGAGACGGACAAAAATCGCTGCTGGCCTTGAATTGAAAATCTTTTGCTTGAGGTGATATTTCAAAAACCCACCCAGACACTTGGGTCTTCACATTGTGAACTAGAATGACAGGATCAGCTGCTGCGGGGAAAGCGTCAGGGACAGGACTGGAGCGTGTTTACAGCGGACTTTCTTCGTTACACTGCAGAATTTCCTTTGTCTTCTGAAGGAGCAGAGCAAGCTCAACACAAAAACAACTTTCCATCACACCTGCTTGCCGTCAAGCCGTCTGTGTGAGAGAGGCAACACTACTCTTTCTGGTTATAATGAAAAAGGCAGGTCCGCGTCATTTTTTAAAAAAAGGGTAAAAATAAGCAATGGCATGCAAGTACATATGTTAAAACAGGTGTCAAACTACAATGAGTACATGTGCATAGAGTCTCCATCAACACACCTCTCCTACCAACCGTCCAAAGGTTTACTATTTGTGTCCCTTTCCTGTTCACGTCCCTTCACCTGCCCTCCTCAACTGAAATGCCTCCGACACCCTGTGCGCTAAAATACAAAGCTATGGCTACCTGTCCCAACTGGTCAGAAAATGGGCTTGGCAAAACCTGTGCCAGCCGCACAATCCCTTCCATCCTCGGTCGATCTACGTCATGTTCATTACTCTACCCCAACCCCAATCATAGACACATTGTTAATAGACATTTTCCAAGTCCGCTTCCTGATACAGACAGTCCAGTCTCAGCGGGTTTCTTTCCACTGCATGATGATAAGAATTAAATTCCTCGATAAGACGGAAAGCAAAGTACTTGGGGAGCCTCTTGCCCGTTAGTTTAGTGTGGGCCGGAAGCCCAGCCAAGGACGTGCCACTCGACATCCGGCCTGGCAGTGGAATGAGTCACCCAGCGGTGGCTTCACGATCGGCTGCGGTCTTTGTGGCTCCCCACGATCATCCTGCTGTACAGCTTCTGCTGCTCCTCTTTGTACGTGTCCTTTACCTTTTCCCTCTTCAGGCCGCCGTCCCTGAAATGACCGCACAAGCCAGGTCAATCCCCGAACCAGCACATCATGTTAAATCCTGGTCAACTTCAGACCCAGGGAAGATCACAACATAATGGCACATGTAGACTGTTCACCCCGGCGTGTACCAGCCTATTCAAAACCATGGAGTCATCCAACAAAAGGCACAGCGTGTTGGACTAACTCAGCTGGTCAAGCAGCAGCTCTGGACAATATGGATAGGTACAAGACCCTTCTTCAGTGATTGTAGTGGGGGCAGGGGGGCGAGAAAGCTGGAAGAGAGGAGGGGACAGGACAATCCCACCAAGGATAAGTGGGGGGGGGGGGGGGGAGGGGAGAGGTTGGCAGATAGTTGGACCACCAGATAGGGTGATGAATCTGTGGAATTCTGTGGGTAGGCCTAGTCAATAGATATTTTTAAGGTAGAGATAGATAGATTCTTGATTAGTACAGGTGTCAGGGGTTATGAGGAGAAAGCAGGAGAATAGGGTTAGGAGGGAGAGACGGATTAGCCATGATTGAATGACGGAGTAGACTTGATGGGCCAAATGGCCTAATTCTGCTTCTATCAGATGACCAGATGAATAGGTAGAAGGATAGAGGAGGTGTGAATTATGAAGAGGAAAGGAGGGGGGGGGGGGGGGGGGAGATGGTTGTGTGTCGAGGTGGGACGCAGAAGATGGTGGAAGAAAATAAATAGGGTGTTTGTAGTTAGGAGAAACTCAGTGGGTGAGGCAGCATCTATGGAGCGAAGGAAATAGGAAACCCTTCTTCAGACTGGTTTCGACCAGAAACGTTTCCTATTTCCTTCGCTCCATAGATGTTGCCTCACCTGCTGAGTTTCTCCAGCATTTTTGTCTACCTTCGATTTTCCAGCACCTGCAGTTCCTTCGTAAACAAGGTTGTTTGTAGGTTAGTTACATAAAATTGGAGAATTGAATGTTACTACTGTAGAATAGTAAGCTCCCCAAGAGTTATTCGCCAAGCTGATATTTAAATCAGCCCATTTTCCTTTGATTTCTCAAATATTTAAACATTTAAATTTACAAACCATTGATAGATATCCCATAGATACCAAAAATACTGGGTCAAAGCGGGTTTGTCTGTGTTCTGTCTAGATTTCCTCCAGATATGCTCTCTTTATTAAAGGGGTTGCAACATTTTGAAATTCTTTATCCCCAGTGGCTGTGGATTTTCAGTGAAGTATGTCAAAATCATGAATGATCAAGACTGTATTTGATGGTTGAGGTACAATGGTGCCAAGGGCATGATTTGAATGCATGGCAGGTAACTGAAATCTAACTAGACTCACCAACGTGTTTGATTCCTATCTCTGAGGTACCTGGAGCAGGGCTAAAATCTAAACCACAACACAACTAGGCTGTAATGGCCAAACCACCTGGGCACAATGAGCCTGCTGTGCAGCTGCTGCTGTTCAGAGAACAAGCAACATTGGCTATTACTGATTGATTGATTAATTGATTGGAAGTCACAGAATGGAAACAGTGGCTTCAGGCCATGCCAACCATTCATCATCCATTCACACCAGATCCCTGTCATTCCACTTTCACATCCCTTCCCTACACATTAACTTACAATGATTAACCTGCAAACCCATCCATTTTGGGGATGTGGGAGGAAACCGGAGCACCCAGCGGAAATCCACACGGCCACGAGGAGAACGTGCAAACTCCACACAGACAGCACCCTAGGTCAGGATCGAATCCGGGTCTCTAATGCTGTGATGTAGAGTTGCTGTCTTACAGTGCCAGAGACCCGGGTTCGATCATGACTACAGGTGCTGTCTGTTTCTAGTTTGTTTTTTTTTCCCTGTGGCCACATGGGATTTCTTGGGTCGCTCTGGTTTCCTCCCACGATCCAAATACGTTTGTGGGCTAATTCGCTTCAGTAAATTTGAAAATTGTCACTGGTGTGTAGGATAGAACTTGAGTATGGGGAGGTGCGCAGACTCTGTGGGCCGAAGGGCCTGCTTCCACACTGTATCTCTAATGTTTAACGTCAAGTCTATCCAATTCCCTCTTCAATAGTGTAGGTAGGAGCTGCACTTTATAAACCGTTGTAAAGGGATCCGTAATAAGGAGTGTTTACTGTACATATTTAGAGAAGGGACATGGTTATGACATTGTGCACGTGATGTGATGGTCACAGCCAGTGCTCAACTCTACAGGGTAATATAACGGAAGGAATGTACTTACCACAGTAAATCTACAAGACCACCTTGTCTGGCAATCGCAGCTTTCACACGATTAGCAAAGTGGACCGCAGCTTCACCTTCCTGTGCAACAAAGAAATCATTTCAGTACTCAGCAGGTCACAACGTTAGTTCACCAGATATCTGTTAGTCTGGAAACAATGAAGCTGATGCTAATGGCACCACTGAACGTATAATGTCAGCTCATCAATCACAATTCAGCTCCTCTCTAAATTAGATGCAGCTAGCAACAAACACACCTATTACTGGAGATGCAAAGAAGAGCTTTGTGAGATGGGGAGGTACAGGGGAAAGGATGCTGTAGGTCGAGGTGTGTGGGTGTAAGTACAACATCCTCACCTGTTCTGACGTGACATGTTGCGCTATGTAATGAGGGTGGCACAGTGCCGGAGCTGCAGCCTCACAGTGCAGCCCACAGACCCGGCTTCCAGCTTGACCTTGGGTGCTGAATGGGTGGAGTTTGCATGTTTTCTCTGTGACTACGTGGGTTACCTCCCACATCCCAAAGATGTGCGGATTAGTTAGTTAATTGGCCCCTAGTGTGTAGGGGGGAGTGGATGTGAAAATTAGTGTGAACTGGTGATTAAACAGGACAGATTTCTGCTTCCCCAAAGTAAAAATGTACCGAGCCCATTTAATCCCGTGTGCTGCACCACACAACAAATGGAACCAGGAACTAGAAGCTGGTTTCTGGATTTGAATTGTCTGCTAATTTAGTACTGATCAATTCTGCATTGCACAGAGTACACCCTGTAGGCAGATAATCAATTCAGATTGCATTAACAAACAGAAACAACTCTTGTTCCTGCAAGGTTTGAACTAGCATTGATGCTAGATGTTGTGATGCAGCATGATGGAAGTCAGAAAACTATCAACCCATTCACACAAGAGCAAGACCAGCTAATTAAAAACTACACCCATCACCTCAAAGTGAAAATACTTTGTTGGAGAAGGGCCAATATCTGGAGCTGGCCAGGACGACTTGGCAGACATTCTTGTTAATCATTGATTAACATGAGGTCACTGAAATAGAGAGGTTTCAGCTGCATTTTAGTTTCACTTAGAGGACAAGCGTGGAAACAGGCCCTTCGGTCCACTGAGTCCACACTGACCAGCGATCCCCACACACTAACACTACCCCACACACACTAGAGACTATTTTACATTCATACCAGGCCAATTAACCTACAAACCTGTACGTCTTTGGAGTGTGGGAGAAGATCTTGGAGAAAACCCACGCGGTCACGGGGAGAACGTACAAACTCCGTACAGACAGCACCCGCAGTCATGATCAAACCCGGGTCTCTGGTGCTGTAAGGCAGTAGCTCTACTGCTGTGCCACCGTGCCACCCAATGGACATCGATGTCCATTCTCCAGGGACAAGGAGAGAGAAGCTAAGCTGGACCAGGGAGAGAATAGTGCAGAAAACAAAAGCAAGTGCCGAATAACAGGTTGTTAGCAGAAGGGAGAAACGGGCTGAGTGCTGAAAGTACAAATAAGAACTTTAAAAGGTGGAGGCGTAAGAAACGATCGAGACAAAATACAACTGTAACATTCCAGACTAGTTGATGCAGGACAGACAGATTTGAAAAGGCATTGGAAAAGGTGCCACACAATAGGTTTGGCATCAAGACTGAAGGACAAGGAATACAAAAGGCTGCAGCAGAAAAGGTTGAACAGCAGTGACTAGTGGGGTGCCGCAAGGCTCAGTGCTGGGACCCCAGCTATTTACAATATATATTAATGATTTGGACGAGGGAATTCAATGCAACATCTCCAAGTTTGTGGATGACACTAAGCTGAGGGGTAGTGTTAGGTGTGAGGAGGATGCTAGGAGGCTGCAAGGTGACTTGGATAGGCTGAGTGAATGGGCAAATGCATGGCAGATGCAGTATAATGTGGATAAATGTGAGGTTATCCACTTTGGTGGCAAAAACAGGAGGGTAAACTATTATCTGAATGGTGGCAAATTAGGAAAAGGGGAGATGCAACGAGACCTGGGTGTCATGGTACACCAGTCATTGAAAGTAGGCATGCAGGTGTAGCAAGCAGTGAAGAATGCAAATGGTATGTTAGCATTCATAGCGAAAGGATTTGAGTATAGGAGCAGGGAGGTTCTACTGCAGTTGTACAGGGTTTTGGTGAGACCACACCTGGAGTACAGTTTTGGTCTCCAAATCTGAGGAAAGACATTCTTGTCATAGAGGGGGTACAGAGAAGGTTCACCAGACTGATTCCTGGGATGTCATGACTTTCATATGAGCAAAGACTGGATAGATTTGCTTTGTACTCGCTAGAATTTAGAAGACTGAGAGGGGATCTTATAGAAACTTACAAAATTCTTAAGGGGTGGATAGGCTAGAAGACGTACACGATTGTTCCCGATGTTGGGGAGGTCCAGAACAAGGGGTCACAGTCTAAGGATAAGGGGGAATTCCTTTAGGATGAGGAAAACATTTTTCACACAGAGAGTGGTGAGTCTCTGGAATTCACTGCCACAGAAGGTAGTTGAGGCCAGTTCATTGGCTATATTTAAGAGGGAGTTAGATGTGGCACTTGTGGCTAAAGGATCAGGGGGTATGGAGAGAAGGCAGGTACAGGATACTGAGTTGGATGATCAGCCATGATCATATTGAATGGTTGTGCAGGCTCGAAGGGCCGAATGGCCTACTCCTGCACCTATTTTCTATGTTTCTATCAGCCAAGTACCAGAAAGTAACAGTAGAAGACACAGAGTGCTGGAGCAACTCAGCGGTCAGGCAGCGTCTCTGGAGATCATGGATAGATGTTTTGGGTCGGGACCCTTCTAGCATGCTGCCTGACCTGCTGAGCTACTCCAGCACGCTTACTTCTTTTGCAGTTCCTTGTTTCTATAGAAAACAGTGATAGTTTTCTCAGTTCTCATATGACATAAGAGGCCATTCAGCCCACTGAATCTATGCTGGTTCATTGCCGGCTGCTTCCGTGCCTGCCCATTTCAATGCCATTTGTCCATTTATTTCCCTGTAAATCATTTCCTCACATCCCAACTCCCGCTGATTTCTTACCAGCCACTGGGGGTCATTTACAGGGGCCAGCAACCTGCCAACCAGCATGTCTTTGAGAATGATCCCAGTGATGATTAGATTAACATAGGGTGAGCTTTTCACAGCTCTGGGCCTGTACTCCCTGGCGTTTAGAAAGATGGGGGGGGGGGGAACTTATTGAAACTTAATGAGTAGTGAAAGGCCTGGATAGAGTGGATGTGGACAGGATGTTCCCAATAGTGGCAGAGTCCAGGACCAGAGGGCACAGCCTCAGAATAAAAGGACGTATCTTTAGAAAGGAGATAAGGAGAAATGTCTTTATTCAGAGAGTGCACTTTATTGCCACAGACGGCTGCAGAGGGCAAGTCATTGGGTATTTGTAAAGCAGGGATTGATAGGTTCTTGATTAGTAAGGGTGTCAAAGGTTATGCGGAGAAGGCTGGAGAATGGGGTTGGGAGGGAAGGATAGATCAGGCATGATTAAATGGCAGAGTAGACTCGATGGGTCGAATGGCCTAAATCTGCTCCTATGACTTATGAACTTACATAAATAGATACAGATAACACAACCAATCGTGGTGCTGATAGTGAAGAAGGTTGTCAATGATCAGCAAGATATAGATCAGTTACAGATGCAGTTCAGGCAGACGGAATATAATCTGGACAAGTGTGAGGTTTAGCACTTTGGCCAATCTAATTGAAGAGGGAATGAAAGAGTAAATTGCAGGAGATTTAAAAGCATTGATTTACACAGAGATCTTCTAGTGTAAATCCGTAACTCCCTGAAAGGAGCAGTTCAAGTGGATAGGGTGGTAAAGAAGGATTTTGGTATATTTGCCATTATTGGTCGGGGCACCAATTAGTTCGGATTCGTAGAGTGATACAGCCTGGAAACTGGCCCTTCCGTTCAACTTACCCACACCAGCCAACAGCTACACTGCCTGCGTTTGGTCCATATCCCACCAAACATGCCATTTTCATGTGCATGTCTAACTGTTTCTTAAATGTTGCGATAGTCCCAGCTTCAACTATCTCCTCTGGCAGCTTGTTCCATACACCCACCAACCTTTGTATGATAAAGTTACCCCTCAGATTCCTATTAAATCTTTTTTCCGTCACCTTAAACCTATGTCCTCTGGACCTCGGTTCACCTAATCTGGGCAAGAGACTCTGTGCATCTACCCGATCTATTCCACTCCTAATTTTATACACCCTCTATAACCATATAACAATTACAGCACGGAAACAGGCCCTCTCGGCCCTTCCAGTCCGTGCCGACCATTTATTTTCCCCTAGTCCCATCTACCTGCACTCAGACCATACCCCTCCATTCCCTTCCCGTCCATATACCTATCTACTTTACTTTTAAATGTTAAAATCGATCCTGCCTCCACCACTTCTGCTGGAAGCTCATTCCACACAGCCACCACTCTCTGAGTAAAGAAGTTCCCCCTCATGTTACCCCTAAACTTCTGCCCCTTAATTCTCATGTCATGCCCTCTTGTTTGAATCTTCCCTACCCTCAATGGGAAAAGCTTATCCACGTCAACTCTGTCTATCCCTTTCATCATTTTAAAGACCTCAATCAAGTCCCCCCTTAACCTTCTGCGCTCCAAAGAATAAAGACCTAACTTGTTCAACCTTTCTCTGTAACTTAGTTGCTGGAACCCAGGCAACATTCTAGTAAATCTCCTCTGTACTCTCTCTATTTTGTTGACATCCTTCCTATAATAAGGTGACCATAATTGTACACCATACTCCAGAATTGGTCTCACCAATGCCTTGTACAATTTTAACATTACTTCCCTACTCCTATATTCAATGCTCTGATTTATAAAGGCCAGCACACCAAAAGCTTTCTTCACCACCCTATCTACATGCGATTCCACCTTCAGGGAACTATGCACAGTTATTCCTAGATCCCTCTGTTCCACAGCATTCCTCAATTCCCTACCATTTACCATGTAAATGGTAGGGAATTATAAGATCGCCCCTCATTAAAGGGCTCTTAAAGATAGCGGAGATAGGAGATATGGGGAGAAGGCAAAAACGGGGTACTGATTGGGGATGATCAGCCATGATCACATTGAATGGTGGTGCTGGCTCGAAGGGCTGAATGGCCTACTCCTGCACCTATTGTCTATTGTCATTCTCCTGCGCTCCAAGGAATACAGACCCAGACTATTCAACCTCTCCCTACAGCTCAGACTTCCTGGTCCTGGCAACATCTTTGTAAATCTTCTCTGTACCCTCTCCAGCTTGACAGCATCTATCCTATAACATGGTGCCCAGAACGGAACACAATATGCTAAATGCGGCCTCACCAACATGACCTCTCAACTTCTACACTTAATACCCTGACTCAATGAAGGCCAATGTTGCAGAAGCTTTTTTGACCACCCCATCTACCTGCGACTCCACCTTCAAGTGCACCTGCACTCCTAGATCCCTCTGCTCTAAATCACTCCCCAGATCCCAACCATTCATTGTGTAGGTTCCGCCTACGTTAGACTTCCCAAAATGCAACACCTCACATTTTCGGTATTAAATTCCATCAGCCATTCCTCTGCCCAGCTGGTCAATCGATCAAGATCCTGCTGTCATTTTTCACAGCCATCTTCACTTTCTGCAAATTCACCCACTTTTGTGTCATCAGTAAACGTGCTAATCTTGCCATGTTTGTTCTCATCCAAATCATTGATATAGATGACAAACAGTAACGGGCCCAGCACCCAACCCTGAGGAACACCACTAGTCAGAGAAGCAGGCCCCAAGTCTGAGAAGCAACCTTCCACCACCACCTTCTGCTTCCTTCCATGGAGCCAATTTTCTATCTCCTGTGGTTATGGTACAACCTTGCACATTTCTGGTATCACCACATGACCATATTACAGCACTAATATATAGGTTGAATGCACAGTCTTTTACCCAGGGTAGGGAAATCAAGAACCAGAGGTCATGGGTTTAGGGGAGAGGGGCAAGATTTAATTGGAGCCTGAGAATCAACATTTTGTTATTCAGTCATACAGCACGGAAACAGGCCCTTTGGCCCAACTTATCCACACTGGCCAAAGACACCACATCCATGCTGCCACCTGCCCACGATGAGCCCATAGCTCTCTAAATCTTTCCTATCCATACCCACCATCCAGAGCAAGGGACCGTGAGCTGGAAAGATGGGAATATAGCTGGGTCCTCAACAGTTGGCATGGAGGTGGAATGGTGTACAGCCTTTGTGTATGCTGTATGTCCATGGCCACCCAGAAGGTGGAGGGTACTTGGAATAAACTGCCAGAGGAGATAGTTGAGGCAGGCACAGTAACAACATGTAAAAGACACTTTGACAGATACAAGATAGGAAAGATTTAGAGGGATATGGGCCAAATGCGGGCAAATGTGATGAGCTTAGATGGGGGCATCTTAGTCAGCATTGACGTTGGGCTGGTGGGCCGGTATTTGTGCTGTATGGCTCTCTGACTGCCCTGGAGAGGATACAGAGGACATTCACCAGGACCATGGGTGGAAATCCCTGGGGTGGGTGGGGACACACACACGTCTCTCCCATGTTTTAAGAGGTGGGGGACGATGCTCCCCCATGTTTTGTAATCCAGATTTTGACATTTGGTGAAAAAAATCTATTTAAATCTCCGCTTTCCGCGAGACAGTGGGAGTGTCACTGTTAAGCGCTTGTTAAATGTCTCTATTAACATTGTATTAACACGATGTGTCACCAATTGACCATCAGGTATTACTGAAGATATTCACGGAGAATTTCTTAAAGCTGTCTGATACGGGTACAATTACCATTTGAACTAATTGGATGTATTGATGGATGGAAGATTTAAACGGGTATCGGATTTAAACGGGTCAGGTCGTTAATTGCTCTGGTTGAACGTGTTTCCTGGCTGGCTTGCAGGCAAGTCCCTCATTCACGGTCACTCACGTTATTTAGGTTTTTTTCCCCCATCTCTCTCTCTCGCCCCTTCTGTTTGGCTTTATTTGCTTCAGTTTTATTTGTTTAGATGTTATTTATCACACTGTAGCTTTTGAAAGATTCAAGCGGATATCAGACGCTTTCTAATGGGTGAATTGGCTCGTTCGCGGGGCCTTTCATCACCTGGCGTGGCTTAAAGTCAAACTGCAGCATCGAGGTGATCGAGGCGATCGAGGCTCCCGATGTTGAAGCCCCCGCCGGCCGATTTTAAGCCGCGCTGGGCAATGAAAGGCCCCGTGAACTGGCCGATTCAAGCCCTACGATTCGGGGCGGACGAAGCTGCTGTTGCTGGAGTTCGGAGTCAGTCAACAATCAGGTCAGCTCCCAATGTTACCGTCCTCAGGGCCCATGGCCAAAGCCTCCGAAGTCTCGCGTGTGTGTGCACGCGTGTGGACGCAGCCACCAAGAAACAGGGCCCCAAATTCTGTGTCCCCCCCCCCCCATGTTTTGATAGCGATTTCCACCTCTGACCAGGATAATGTCTGGGATTAGAATATTTCAGTTATAATGAGACTGGATAGGTTGGATTTGCTTTCTTTGGAGCAAAGAGGGCTGAGGGGGACAAAAGCAAATGTCCACAGAATTAAGAGGATCATAGCTAAGGTAGACATTCAGAATTGTTTTCTCACAGACCAGAAGTGTATAAAACCAGAGGATGTAAGATTACGCAAAGGGGAGGTGTGTAGAAGGGACCAGAAAGATTTATTTTCATCCAGGCAGATTTCACAAAGGATGTCGGTGAGCATTGAATTGTCAAGGCAGAGAAGGTCAAGAACCATCAGCTGGAAAGATAGCGGGAATATAGATGGATCAACGGTTGGCATGGAGATGGTGTGGTGTGCAGCGTTTCTGTGTGTAGTATTACCATGACTCATTTGGAAAGAGTGCTATCCAGGGTTAAGTGATGGGACTATACACATTCCTCTTGTAGTTAGGTGACATAGGCATAGCAAACATTAATATTTCCTATCAAAAAGTAAATACTTCGTGCTTGCCAAACACTGGAGCTGATGGGAGATCTGTGTAATGTATAATGTAAAGAGAGCTATGGAAATACCTTTGTAAATACACTGGTTAGAACATAGTCAGGCTTGTTTGGGGATTAGGCACCAGCACTTCAAACATGCCGATTTCAAACTTGGGGTCAAGAACTTCTGCAGCCGACAAGGATCAATGGAGATTCAATGAATATTTCTCAAACAGTGATGGTTTTTGATAGAGACTAAAGGGAAAGACTGAAGATAGACACAAAATGTTGGAGTAACTCAGCGAGTCTAGGAGAATCTCTGGAGAATACGAATAGGTGACAATTTGGGTTAAAACCCTTCTTCACATTTGCAATCTGAAGAAGTGTTCTGACCTGAAATGTCATCTATTCCTTTTCTCCAGAGATGCTGCCTGTCCCGCTGAGTTACTCTAGCATTTTGTGTCTATCTTCGGTATAAATCAGCATCTGCAGTTCCTTCCTAAAGATTGCCTCTATTTAAGATAGACAAGAAAAACTGAATATTTGAAAAAGAACCATCCATCCGTACAAATGGATATTGTATTTTAAAGAAAAATCTAATTGACAATTCAAAAACACAGTTGATAGATTACTTAGTAAGGAAGATAGCCATAAGACTAAACTTGCATCACGGGCAACCTGATAATAATTACAAAATTGAGACACAAAAAATGTAAAAGTACTTCAACTTGTCTCTGCGAGAGGAATTTAACCACCAAATACCAGTCCAGCTCATAAATCCCCAAATATAAAAACACTTAATCTGTTCATACGATCATGCCTTCTCCTTTACTCAATTCATTTGTACTAAGCTGAACAGACTTATGTACCAAATGTTCACTACTGTACAGAACTGTGGTCATGGATAGGGGGCTTCAAACAAATTCATGGAGCCATTAGGGCCAGGGCAATGAGGCAGGGAAGGAAGACTACACCTCAGTCTGAAGAAGTAGGTATGTTACAAAACTTACCTTTAGCGGTGCTGCAGTTCTGCCGCTGGCCATGTGCGCGGCTTTGGCGCCTTTAAGGGGGGGGGGGGGTTAAAATGCGGTTTTCCCCATGCAATCCGGAGCTTTCTGTTGTCAGAGTGCGATCTATTTTTGGAGATGCGTTCCAACTGCCGGTAAGTCCGTTTTTTAAAATAAATAGCCCGACTACTTCATCACTGCAGTAAAATAAAAATGAGCTCCCAATGCCGTGAACGCCGACAACGGGGACCGATTTTACGTAGGGGAAGGGAAGTGAAAGCTGTTTATTTTTACATATATTTTTAGGGGACTTTAATCAATATTTCATGTTGCGAAACGGTGATATGGCCCCCATATGAACTGGCAGAAAATTTCCTGCCGATATTGGGTTTAAATTCACCGCAACGTTCTAATCCATTGCGTTCCAGAAAATCCCACTCGCAAGCTGTTTAAAATGCCCATTAATTTACAGGCATTAAACACTGAATTCCTTCAATTTGGCCTATAAATTAATGACAATTAGATTTAAAAATCATGTTTTATTGTGAATTATTGTGTGATTGTTAATTGGACACTTAGGCTTTAAATTTTGTTTTAATTTTTTCTTAAGAAATGGATAGATGTTTAGATCTAGTAATTGAATTTTGTAATTGGCTACAATTGGGTAACTAACTAATTATATGCTTTAATTTCAGGTCATCCAAGTAAGATTGTTTCATATTTGTTTCAGAATACTTCAATCTATAATATCTGAAAATTTCTTTAAGTTCTCTTAATTTTTAAGGAAGTTATGGGCTTTTGACTGTCCTCTATCACAACTTTTGTGTTAAGTCAATAGAAAAGCAATAGGAAGCAAGTTGCTAATTTCCGAGTATGAAAATGGCCCTAATTTTTTTAATACTGAAGATATGAAAGTGAATTAGGTGTCAAATTAAAATTATTTTTAAGCTTTATCTGATGGGATAAATTGCAGACTTGATTTTTAAAATCTCAAAATGTTGTAACTTTGCTAGAAGAAGGGTCCCATGCCGAGACGTCACCTATCCATGTTCCCCAGAAATGCTGCCTGACCCGCTGAATTACTCCAGCACTTTGTGCCTGTTTTTGTAAACAAGCATCTGCAGTTCCGTGTATCCCCAAGAAAACCTGCACCATGTCTGTTGATCCTGAACATTCACAGATCGTGGACAACTCATGGAGGGGTTATGGGATGAAGGTTGGGGAATGGGGTTGAGAGGGAAAG